>VOMN01090809.1:0-13715 GCA_014899125.1 Orchestia grillus | reverse complement strand
ACGGTGTCAGCAAAGGAAAGGGTTATGGAAACTAAATAGTGGTTGTACATGATGAAATATATAATCTCTTTTCTCGAGATATTAAAGATATTCCCTATAGGTTTTGGTAAAATTCGTTGATGCGCGGTGAACATACATTCAGCCGTCACAATGAAAGCTCGCAAACAAATACGAGTTCAACATGCTTTATATTTATATCAAAATTTATTGGAGACTTACCAAGAAAAATGTCGCTACGAAGGGCATAAAAATTAGGTGCACGTTGAACAGCTTATATTCAATAAAAATTGTGACATCAAGATTCCGAGCAGACTCAAAAAGTATAACTGTTGTATTTTTTCTCTCCTACAGCGGTGGAATTCTTATGAGTTCATGCTAAGTGAATTTTGGGTGCTCTAGATTTTTCTTGGTTTTTCGTTCATTTGAAAGCTTGAGCTCTCATGAATGCATCGTCAGTAATTTTGCAAAATCGTTTCCTGTAAAACAATTGAGAAACTTAAAGCCGATTCCAAACACGCACCTGCAGCGCCGAGCGCCTGAGGTGCACGAGCCGTGTTCACTGAGGCGGTGGTCAGGTGACCCGGCGGGGTGCGCGGTCCCTCTGCGCCCGCAGCGACGGTTTATTCTGCTCGGTCAATCACTCAAAAAATCAATTAGAGAATTGAAAAATATTTGGATTCATTGTCCAATGTTAACGACTGCACCACCAATGAGAAGTGAGTTCCGTATTGGTATTTTTATCAAGGAACGAATTATTACAACTGAATTATAAGTGTTTAAATAAGTACGTACTTGAAAAAAAAACATTCTTCCGCAATTTTTCAGGTCATTATAGTGTACAGTATCTGTGAATTTGAATTGCACCACAACTTCTAACCTCAAGAATCTTAAATCCTGCGATAATGAGATGATTAAGAATAATTATTCGAATTTTTGTTTTTTACAAAATAAACGTGAAAAATGCATCGCAAGTGATGGAACAACAGGCTGAAAACATGAAGTAATATTTAATAAGACCATGGTAGTTTATTATGCGATAAAATCGTTTAAATTAGAGAAATGATCAGAAATATCATAATTTTAGACCATTTTTGGTCGTAAACTACGACCTACGACATTGTCATATTTCACAGGAACTTCGATTGCTGAAGCTGTTCGCAAATGTGTCGCTCCTGCACAGAACACTAAATTGAGCTTCACGTCGGCCGCTCTTGATGACACCAGGCACGTATTCCCTCCATGACTGATCGCAATGTACAACAAATCGCTGTCATCTTCAAAACACCGTTAGTGCACAGGCATCAGTACGCGAGGACAAACAACGCAATTGGAAAAGTCAGCGACAGAAGTTTTTCCAGCTATGACTTGCTAATAATTAACCTGTCAACATTCGTTGTCCAAATGTGAACAGAAACAGTGTTGCATCGTCACAAATTTCGTCCACGTACACATTTCATGGCCAAAAATACATCACAGGATTTAAGAATTCATTCACAATTGATTCCTATGCCATAATATAGAATTAAAGCTTGCGTTCACCTAACAGTTATTGTGTGTGTTTCTGTAGGTTTTAAACTTTTATTTCTGCCGCAATTGAACTAATCCTTTTTCCAAAGTGCTCGATGCTAAATGAAGAGGTGATGAGGCACGCAGGTTCCTTTCAAATCATCCCCCAAGTTTTTAATGGGGTTCAAATCTGGAGATGGTGGGAGCCAATCCATGTGCTTGAATGATCGTTTATGCTCAAAAAATCAATCTCGGACAACTCCGCCTCTGTGAATGCGAGCATTATTGTCCTGAAATACCCGTTGTCATCAGAAAAATAATATTCTATTCAAGGGTGAACGAGGTCATCAAAAACTTACAAATAGTCGTGGGACTTCATTTTGTTACTTATACATTGAATCGCAGACCCTATTCCAGACCGGCGAAAAGATACCCAAAGCATCAGTTGCACTGCGGCCAGATGTCAGCGTGGTGGAGACGATGCAAGATGGGTCAATGGCTTCATGGGGGTCTCCCCACTCCCTAATTCTTTCATCGTTCAAAGAGAGGGTGAACCCTGACTCATCGGACCCCACGACCCGCTTCTAATCCTCGACAGTCCAGCTGCAATGTTCTCTCGCTAACAAGAGACGCTTTTTCCGATTTTGTGCCAACACCAATAGCCTCGAGCGAGATTTGCAATTACCCAAACATATTTTTTTTGTCTGCCGGTGCTAAGTCCTTTGAGACATTATTTCAAAACAGGTTTGTTGAGATTTCCTGAAAGGATTGATCCCTTCAATGAAACCCGATAATGCGTCCCTTACTAAATGCTGAAATGTCTGCTCCGCGCAAGGCTTCAAACAAAATTTGGGACAGCAACTACGCTTGTTGTTGGTGCTTTATAAATGTTTTTAGAGTAGCACAATATACTTCATACTTCAAAAAAATATTGTGAAATGGTCCGTATAAAAATTTCTATTATAAGTAAAATACAGGTGAACGACTTCTTTTTGCTCATGGAGTGTATTTTGATGCCGTTGATGTAGCATTAGTATTCGCCGTCAAGATACATCCTAAAAGCCGTAGTCACTGATCGGGTGAATGCACGCGCCACCTGGGCAGTGGCCCTTAACCGCTTAATGGTAACGAATGGTAACTAATGGTAACGAATAGTAACGAGTGGTAACTAATGGTAACGAATGATAACTAATGGCAACTACCTCACCTACTGATGTAGCAGTTGACGAGGAACAGAAGGACGTAGGTGCCGGCAGCCCCCAGCCACACCTCAGGGCTGAGGGGGGCTAGCAGCAGCCAAGGCGAAGCTGTGGCCAGGTTGTCGCGCCGGTACAGAGCCGCTAGGCCTGACAGAAAGAGGACCGGTTTTATGTAAAGTAGTTTTGTAAATTGGAGGTTACAAAACTATTCGAAGCTACTTTTTTTTCCAGAACGGAATTATACGACTTTAAGTATGCTGTAATGTGCTGGTTCCTTTGCATGTGCTGCAATGTGCTGGTTCCTTTGCATGTGCTGTAATGAGTTGATTCCTTTGCATGTGCTGTAATGAGTTGGTTTCTTTGCATGTGCTGTAATGAGTTGGTTTCTTTGCATGTGCTGTAATGAGTTGGTTCCTTTGCATGTGCTGTAATGAGTTGGTTCCTTTGCATGTGCTGTAATGAGTTGGTTCTTTTCACGATAGAATCATGCTATATATATATACTCTAGCGAATTGGTTTTAAAATCTGAGATACAATGGGTATCTCAGCTTTTCAATCGGTCGGTCAAGTGTTTACCAAGTTTTGTGGTATAAATGGTCGCTTCCGTAAGAATGAATTCGTTTGTCCAAGCTGTCCGATGACCGAATGGAGGTTGACACTCAATGTTACTGCTTTTGTTTGTATAAAAACCTAAACTAATTCTTATTTAATTGTACCACGCTGCACGTAATTACATAGATTATGGCTTTAAAATGAGCGTGCAAATGATGCAAAATTATCAACATCCCAAACAAGTTTGGAAGAGAAAGCTGAGTGGGAAGTACATACATTTATTCTCTTTTATATCGGATTGAAGCGGAGAGTTCCATTACAAGTCAATCCGAAATGTTTCGAGTTATCAAAGGAAAAAATATTTTTACAGTTAGCGGAGTTGTCCGCAAGGTATGAAAATAGAATATCTTGAAAATAATATTTCCAATGGATAAATTTTTGAATGAGAATCCTCGGAGAAAAAGTAAGTTTTACTGCTTCAATAACACTGTCCAAAATTTATGGAAATATAAGAGCAAGTAATTAACTCTGGCAATATTATGTCAAACCGATTTAATCTTAACTCTAAATCGATGGAGAGCTAAAATACAAGTACAGTCGTCCCCCGCATGGAGCGCTAGAGCAGTTCTCGCAAACACCCGCTCTACACTCAGATCCGCATAGAAAAGCATCAACTAGAGCGATCACCAAATAGCATGGAAAATAATTCTGTCATAAGAAGCACATAGCAACTTATGGCCAACAAATAAGAAGACAGAGCGGTTTTTGCTGGAACCGATCTAGCGCTCTGTTCGGGAGACGACTGTTCAATGCCGAGATTTCCTCTTGCAACGTATTCTTAGGAGCCAGCTCGTATGTTCAGGCTAACTAAAAATAAATATATATAAAGTAGCTATTTAATTACAGAGTATTTTCTTTTGAACATATTACTTTCAATCCGTCCACTGCTGACGAGCTAAAAACTCCATAAACGGAAAGTTCCTTTCATCTTTCATGAGATCAGCTCACCTGAGCAGCAGCTGTACCGCGTCATGAGATCAGCTCACCTGAGCAACAGCTGTACCGCGTCATGAGATCAGCTCACCTGAGCAGCAGCTGTACTGCGTAATGATTACTCTTCGTTAACGAGGCAACAGGTATTATGCTACATTATTGTACTGACAGACGATATTGCTTTTATGATCTTATCCTGTAGGCAGAAAAATACTTCGTATGTTGGTATTTCATTGCAAGGTGTTCTAGTTATTATTAAAATATATTACCGCAATTGAAATATAGTACCGTAATTGAAATAAAATACCGTAATTGAAATATAAAACCGTAATTGAAATATAGTACCGTAATTGAAATATAGTACCGTAATTGAAATATAGTACCGTAATTGATATATATTACCGTAATTGATATATAGTACCGTAATTCATCCAGGGCGAGCTGAAGTCTACCACCCTCTGGCGGTCGAGTGTGATGGTGAGGGCAGCGATGGCCATGTCCGCCCTCTGTCACGGGACGAGGAATTATATGCAATCAGAATTGAGTAATTCTAATCACTCGTAAATTCGTTTTTATCCAAGTTATCTAACTTTGTAGGAATAAGTTCTTCTGATGCTTGATTGACAGCAAAAAACTTCACGTGTCCCTCCTTGACCCAAGTATCTCAACACAAACCAATCAACTCGAGTAACTACTCAAGGGAATAAAATACCATCTTGAGTTAACGTACTGATGCATCTCGAGCAAGTGAGGTCGTCTCTAAATTACACATTTCGGCAGAGAACATGCCGCGGAAGAAGTTAATAATATTTTTTACGTTTTCAAACAGGATCCTCAAATCAGTAATTGAACATCAAGAATCGGAAAAGGAATTTATTTTTTGCGCAAATATATAATAAATAAGAAAAGTACAAAACCAACTCTTCAGGTGTTTCTACTACACTCACTTATGGCAGAGCATGTTAAGTTTAATATTTTTTAATTGTGTATTTACAATCAAAACGAATTAACGGTACCTCCCACACCTATATACGTCTTCATTGGTAAGTCTCTCCCTTTCATAAGTAAGAAACGCCATCACAATAAATTCTTCATAAATGCGTACCACATCGTTACGAAGAGTTGGCACAGGAGAAGCGTTTACATCTAATGCCTAACGAACGATACGAAAATCTCGACTCCGTAATGTGTGACGTAGGAAAGGAAAAGCCAGAGTTGCTGTACTACCTCTTCAACAAGCTCTCCAATCAGCCCCGTCCACCGCTGTTGGACTGAGTTGAAGTCCCCATAGCTCGCGTCGCGCACCACGTCCACAGAGTAGTTGAAGCCGAGGAGTCTGGCTATCTCGAACGCCAAGTCCACAGCCAGTCCCTCGTAAGACTCGGGTAGACTTGCTGTCTCGGAGCGGTAGGCCTTGGACTTCATCGCGAATGGTGTGGACTGGAGAGGACGAGGTATCCATATTACCACCAAAAGGGATTTCAAAATCCCCTTCCAAAAGTTGCTGCTAGTTTTTCGATAAAAGATAAATGCAGTCATACCGCCAAACATTTTGGTCGGTAATACCGTAATGAATTCGGTGATTTTGAATTCATTCGGTGATTATATATTCACATGTCAACTACAATGCAGGTAGATGAAAGAGGTGTTATTTTGCATGTCTCGCTGTGCGTTTAATAGGAATCTAACTCATCTCAGAGGAAAACATCAGACTCGCAAATGTCATACTTGCGGTTCTGTCACAGCGACATTAAACAGGGCATAGCAAATTGTGCGGTAGGGCCTTTTTTTGTGCAATCTTGTACGTTATGAAAAGATTCAGTATCTGCGATCTTACAGTCACCACTCACCAGCACGGTGACTACCCTCACAAAGGAATTGTACGTGTGCGTTGGCAGGCGTCTTTGAGTTTCACGGCCACCAAGAGAAAAGTTCACCCCGCCAGTCGGGTCCCACCTGCGGAGTGCGGGTACAGAAAAAGCTTCAGGAGTGGAAGAATCATTCCATAGTTTGTGTGAGCTCTGTGTGCGAGAACTGGGCAAGAAAACTTAACGATGCTGTGAGAATGTAAACGAAAATTACTCTCAGTCAAAGTTATTAATTTATAACGTTTTTCTTTGCATCAGGTGTGACTTTTTAAGTTTTCAAACCGAACAACAGAACAGTCATTTCATGTTCTTATTTTTTAATATTCTCATCATAATATTCTCATCATTTATATCTCATAACGGGAAAGGCAAGCTGAGGGCTATATGCATTGAAGCCAATTCCCACGGACATCGTTACTTAACTCAGCAAACTAAATCAGTACGTACAAGGGCCAATAACTACTGCCCAACGCCAATTCAATTCCTGTTTTATTCTATTTGTTCGAAAGTTACTTTTCGCGGAGGTAGTTCGAAACATTTATTATCATTAAATAACTCTGGAACGTTGGTGCAAACTGATACTCATGCGCACTGAGTGCTAGATCGGTTCCAGCATCAACCGTTCTCCGGTCGCTCCGCGTAGAACGGTATCAACCAGAAAGAACATCAAGTAGCACGGGAAATACTTGTGTCATGGGAAGCAAATAAAGCGTTTTATGAGAAGTAAATAAGAAGATATATATAGCGGGTGTTTACTGGAGCCTACCTAGCCCTTTTGCCGGGAGAACGGTACTATGCTTAACATATTACTAGTTAAAGGATCAATTCGTCATATGAACGTTGATTTTCAGGGATTAACTTATTGGTTCAGCCTGAACCACTCAGTAGTGTTACTTCTACGTCTCCATCTCGTTCCACATCTCTCGGCACCTTTTCCGGATCGAAATGCTGTCCACAACACCTGAAAGCTTTAAGGCATGAGCGAAATTACGCTACAAAAATAAACACAAAACCTTAGCAAAGAGCCATGATAAAGATCTTTTTAGTCTGTTTTAATGATACATATGTGCACTTTGATAAATCATTTCCGGCTGATAATTCTGTTTTACAGATAATTGTTTCGATATTATAGTAACGAACGCAATGAGCAAAAACTCTCTTCGATCACGAACTGCAAAAAAAATTATGGAAGCATTCCAGCAAACGAAAACAGGATGTCCCACAAAAAAGTACATCGGAGTTCGAATTGATACGACTGCGGAAATATTATAGCTAATTCAATTCGGTAAAAAACATGTTATTCACTATTCGAACCTGTTATTCGAACAGGTACATAGGGTAAAAAAATAATATTTTAATATTGATAAATAATATTGCATGGATAAAAAAATAATATTTCTGCAGTCATATCAATTCGAAATCCGATGTACTTTTTTGTGGGACACCCCGTATTGTGCTTCAATTTGAATAAAACCTACTCTTTCGTAAGTTTTGATTCGCATAGAAAACACAAGTTATTCAAGATTATTTCGTTCAATGTTTCCTACATAAATAAAAATTTTGGGACTTTTTTAATTCCAGTTCACCTGCCGACTGTGTCAAGTCCAGTTTCCTTCAACTGCACGATGTCCATTTTCACGTCGCTTCTGGAGCCGTCAGCGTCGAAGCGGATGAGGCCGGAAAATCCGTACAGTTGTACCTTCAGATAAATTAGACAATTGAAAAATCAACTAAGACAACAATCAAAATTGGGAATGAAAGTTATTCATTTATCATTTAATTTTAGATAATTTAACATTTTGGTAAAGAAGTCAAAATAGTTTAGACACTTGCATCAGAAATGCTCGATTGGGTTATAAAAATAAACTGGGGTCCATATTTTTACCCCGAATACGAACTCTTCAGTTCCCACTACTACGGCATCACAGCGGCGTCTCAGCGTAGATCAGATCATTAAAGATATGTTGAGCGAATTACATCAGCACAATTAGACCAAGCCCGTGCAATGTGCGAACTTCATCAAGTTTGAGATGTACGCACATTGCACGGGCTTGGTCTAATTGTGCTGATGAAATTCGCTCAACAAATCTTTAATGACCTTTTTCTGACATTCAAACTTTCATATCCGCGATGCAGATCTTGGCATCTTTCGCTGTCCATGTGATATGAATAAGGCACTTCGTTACAAAATTGTTGAAGTTAGGCTATACGGCAAATATCCTAGCTGACTTTATTCTTCTTGCTAATCACCTACTCTTCCAGAGAAACACGTAGCAACTTCATTAAAAGCAAAGCTGCGATCATTAGATGATCTTGCCATAACCGTGCGTAAGGATGGAATTTTCTGAGCATCTCAATAGTCCCACAGCTGAGACGGAATTTTGTGAGCATCTCAGTAGTCCCACAGCTGAGACGGAATTTTGCGAGCATCTCAGTAGCCTTACAGCTGAGACGGAATTTTGTGAGCATCTCAGTAGTCTCACAGCTGGGGTGGAAGTTTGTGAGCATCTCAGTAATCCCACAGCTGAGATAGAATTGACACCTCATTCTCTTGACGATCCTTCTCATATTTTTCCCCTTGGATTCCCAGATTCACTGATGTGACACTTCAGTTTTGCTTTATTGACAATAACCCTCGTTTCAAAGACTCGTGTGATCTCCCTAAAAGAATCTGCGACATGATCATCTTTACAAGCTACGGCAAGGCATCCATTACCGTGCAGCTCACATTTGGAGCATGTATTGTAGAGCCCTCGTCGGAAGTTTTACTGCATGCCTGATGCTGCATGATTGCAGACCGTGACATGTTTTCTTCGTTACCTTTTCCTAGATGACACTATTTTTGTAAAATAATTTTCGGTTTCATTTGTGAATGAGGTTGGTTTTGTCTTATTTGTGGACCACTGAACACAGTGTAAACAGTACATATGCAGTAGCAATTCCCTCGCGTTTACGAAAGAAGGTACACAAAAGAGCGACTACATAGCAGCATCGGGTCTTCATATTTCAAGTATGCAACATCCAATCAATAACAATACTGTGATACACGAGTGCGCTCGTACAACCGTGTCTTCCCTAACGTATTACTTTGCTTATTATGTAGAATCAAACTCATCTCAGAAGTAAACAATCGGAATTTGAATGGTCCTCCATACAGTATTAGCACAGCGACGTCTGGTACGCACGGTTCAGTGGAAAAAAGTCGCACTTACGGAGAAACTCTGGTGTAAAGCTGGCTTTGCGATCATGATCTTTACTATTTGTCATCGATTAAAAACGAAATTTTCAATTAGCAATTCACTGTGGAGGGGAAATGATTGACGGAGGGATCAAGGTAGAGATTGCAAACGCTTTTATTAACCATAAACTTGTTTGGAAAACTAATGCGTAATTTTGTCTAGTTCAACTGCCGTCACTTCTCTTTTCAAGTAAATGATGATTGAAGTTTTGAAAGAAACCGAAAAAATACAATACTCGTCTTCATTCATTAAGTAATAGATTTATTGCCTTCGCCGGGAATATGAAAAATTCGTTTCTACTTGTAACAATATGTAAAACAAATAAAATCAAGTTCATTCTTGATACCAGCAATTAACATTCTGATATAAGTTTTGAAAATACATCTGTCATGCCCGAAACTCAAATGATAGTATCTGAAACATTGTAAACATTTGTGCCAGTGTAGGATTCACGGCACACTTTCGTCGAGATGATCAAGCCGACCAACCTGAGGTGGGCGCATTTGAGTCCACCACTCACCCACTTGATGTAGTTGACGAGGGTGGCACCCAGCGGCCAGACCTGGTCCGAGTTGCAGTCCAGCGGCACGACCTCGATAGCTCTGGATTTGTCCAGGTCGCTGAGAGCTTTCGCGAACAGCTGGACCGCATCGTAGACCAGTGCCAGCTCCGTCTGAGCAGCGTAGAGGGTGGAACCATTGTTAATTAGTGTTGGTATTCCATTATGAAAATTGAAACCACTGTAACAGGTATTACTTCGTAGGATAGTACGACATAAAGCTTGGGCAGACGCCAAAGAACCACATGGCTCGTTACTGTTGTCCTTTCCTATCCGATTCTATCCTATTCATATCTGCTTGGGGAACACGAATAGCAACTCTACTGCCTGATGCTATACGAAGTGACTTCCAAAAAAATTAGCCAAACTTAGTCGCTGTAACTTCGATGTTACTTGTATGTTTAAGGTGGTAAATTTTTTTCAGTAACCATTTTATTTACGGATGCTATAAAAAACAAGTCAGTGTGATTTACGTTAACACCACCCTCCTTCTGCCGCTGCACTCTCTCTCTAGCGAGTCAGGCTGCAGTCAACAACTCTCTCGAATCCCGCCGAGCCCTTCACTTGTGGACGTAGCCCTTCACTTGTGGACGTAGCGCAGGGAAGCATGCAAAACAACTTTGCTGGGATCGCAATGCTAAGCTTTCCGATGTACGAGGTCCTAATCCGCTCCCACTCGTAACCGTTAATAATAATAATACTGTTCAACGAGTAATAGCGCCAATGTGCTGGTGCATATGTAAGCTGGGTAAGGTTTTCCAGGTTCGTTACGTTTTCAGACAGGACCTGATGAATTCTTATCTCGTTCAGGAGCTCACTCGGGGCTACCATTCAGAGATGCTTAATCTTAACCGAGTAAAGAGAAGTCTGAGAGTTATAAGCAACCCATTAGAACAATTTTATTTTAAATTGCAAACTATGACGTGCAAATTCGTTACTGTTAATCTTTTTTTACTCAGGAGAAACTTCATCGAGACATTACTCCACTGACAATCTCGAAGTTATTACAGGACAAATCATTTAACTCCTATGTCCAAGATGGAAAATCATGTACAAGAAACAATACTTGTACTCACCGGCATCGCGCTGAAGTTCTTGACCGGCAACTTCGCGGTGTTAGCACTCGTGCTACTCGAACTTTTCGTTGGATAATTCGAGTCAATGTAGTCCGGCAGTAAGGCGGACGACTGAGGGCTCACGGACGCGGGCATTTCAAAGATGTTCGGCACTTCAGCGAAAGAATATCCAGCCACAATTTCTCCCCCGAAGATATTTCCAGAATTGTCCAAGTCGGTGGACCAGTCACGGAGAAGTTGCTGGAGAGCCCCGTTGTTCAGGTCGATGAGGCGAAGAGCTGTGATGTTTGTGCCGCCGTACCTGAAGTCCTCCAAGTCCACAGTGTATAAGTCCTTCAGGAAAAGAACAAATGAATTGTGATTTTGATTAAAAATTTGAGCTAATGTATCATTTCACTCAAAATCGTTTCCTTCGACTGAAGTGTGAAGGTATGTAAAATTTGCTCACTCCACGACTCGAAACTGGAAGCTAATTTACTCGTTTCTTGTTTCCTGAATAAGTATTTCGGCTATCAAACTACCGTGTTGCAACGAATCTGTTTTCTAAAGGCTTCTAACTCACCAGAGACGTGATGAAGTAATGATCCGTGTTGCAACGAATCTGTTTTCTAAAGGAACTCACCAGAGACGTAATGAAGTAATGATGGTAGGCAGTCATGAGGCCAATCTGCTGCGCCTGCTTCAGCACAGAATGGATCTTCGAGCGCTCAACGTCAAGCAACACGTGCACCACACCTGACAGTTTCACCTCCTTGAGCAGTTCCCTGTTGGACGAAACAATTGCGAGGAAATAAAACAGATATAAGAACTAATCATAGAACGTCTTAGAGATATAACGCTCAAAAATAAATGAAAAAGTTCTAGTGTTAGACCCACTATTCAAGTCTCAATGATTTAATTAGCAGCATGTAGGATATTATAAAAATATCTGACTGCATTTTTGTGCGCAGCTTGCAATACCTTACGTTATTTCTATTGTTCATTTCAGGAATTAAAAGAGTAAAATCAGACAAAATAAGGCTCACGATCAGCATGCGTGAATCTCCACAATGCTGTTTGGTGTCACATCGTTGTGATCCCTCAGTGAGGGTAATTATTTCCAAACCAGAAAGCCTTGCTCAGCAAGCCTTGAGTTCTTTTTGTGAATGTTGTTTTAAATTGCTTGTCCCTGAAGCAAACTGTGCTTCTTAGGCTAATTTGAGACTTAAGTATTATTGATATCACAACTGTCTTTCCCACTAGAATCTCCATTTCCTCGCAGTGCTACAACGAATCAGATGACATTGGCAACGACAACAGACCACGGTAATGACAACAGATTACAACAACGACAACAGACCACCGCAATTACAACAGATCACAACGACAACAGACCACCGCATTGACAACAGATCACCTCATTGACAACAGATCACGACAACGATAACAGACCACGGCAATGACAACTCTCACGCAACGCCAGATCACGCAAGCGACTCTCATCCCACCGCATTAGGTCACGGTATTACACGATTTATATCCAGCAGCAATAGACGACGACATTGCCTACTAACGCACCCCAACAGATCACTTCTAACTCTAACACAGTCAATTTGTGCTCAGGAAGTCGTTCTCTAGCCGTACACAAACGAAAGCAAGCCTTAGAGTAAGGTTCTCGTTCAGTGTGAAGAAATGATATACTTCAAATACCTTGTACTACTAATTTGCTGCTAATGACTCGCACTACAGTCTAACTTATTAAAATTTATCTGCTAAACAGTCTTTTCCCATTTTCTTTCAACAGGCCATCAGGACTTTTGATTTCGAAGCAGCTACCTGAAAATGACCACGCGCTATTTCATGTTAATAAGCTAAATTCTTTCCCTCTTCCATTGGCTGTTTATGCATGGTGCCATTGCATCATTTCACGATCTACATCTAATAGGATCTCATCTTCTTGCTGCACTGATCACAGACCTGTAGTCCAGGCCTCCTGGCAGCTCCTTGAGAGCCACACTGAGGGTCGAGTCTTTGATGAGCTCCTTGACCCGCACGAGGCCGTCGTTTGAGTCGCACACGATGGTGAACTCTCTCCAGCCCAGGGCACGCACCACTGACCTGTACGCCTGACGGGGCAAGTGATAGCTTAGCTTAAAAGTGTTCAGGAGGCTTTAAAAGGTAAAATTTGTTTGTACAATGTTTACGAACTTTTGAAGAACAACGAGCGTATTTAGGTGCATACATACAGACAGACATCAATAGCATCTTGGATTTGATTTTGCGGAATTAAAATTCATTATATCTTCAATTTTGTTTTTAGGGTGAATGCTTTCCTTGGGATTGGGAATACTTCCAACGGTCGCCGTAAAATCTCATACTAAACTCATGATCATCGCACTGCCTCAAAGTGTCAAGAACTCCCGACCTCAACCCATTAGACTTCCTATGGGGAAGATATTAGAGAAAAGGTTCCAAGACACTTCAGCCGATGCCCTTGAATCGAAACTTCCAAAGGAATAACCTTCGATTCCGCTACAACGGCTGCCTGTCTTACGTGACGCATTATTACTTCGACTCAAAGTTACTGAGTATGAAATAGGTGTCACATTATATGAATGAATTAAATGGTATGATGCTTGGATTTTGTAAATAATTATATAACAACCACCAAATTGTTGAAGATATTTCTTCACCGTTTCTTGCTATCACAAAATTGGACGCCCTAAATTTCCAGGCCGGATCCA
>VOMN01090808.1:0-10032 GCA_014899125.1 Orchestia grillus | reverse complement strand
TGAAAATTTCAGGCACTCACCTGTATGGTTTCCGTTTCCTAAGTTTCCTAAGTGCACGGGGAGCGTGCGGGTCAGCTCGGTGATTGAAAACGTGGCGCCGCCACCGTCTTGAATTTTCACTGTATCGAACTCGGTAGGTGTCATGAAACAGTCTTCGATCGCTGCGAGCACGAGGGCTCTGACTCCTTTCTTACTGTGCCAGTCGCACTCCGGTCTACTCTGAAGTCACTATTAAATACACGAAACTTGAGCTGGACCAACTACTGGCTGGAGTAGTTCAACTTCTTTGTTACAAGGAGTGCCGAGTGTAAACGTCATATCGTTATGGACTTCTGCTGGTACTGTGCGTCTGTGTCTCACTCACTCCAATTGCGGGTATCAAGTTTTTGTCTTAACATTTTTATCGCACTCGAACGCACTGCGGGCATGAACTTTATGGCTATAATGTTTCTCAAATGCGCTGCGAGCATGAAGTTTTTGTCTAAAATATTTATCTCTCTTGAACGCATTGAGGGCATGAAGTTTTTGTCTAAAATATTTCCCTCGAACGCACTGCGGGCATGAACTTTTAGACTAAAATATATCTCGCTCAAATGCGCTGTGGGCACTCTCCAGTCACGCTGCTTCACTCAATCCTACACACGTCAAAGGATAAAATCGGTGAAATTGGTTCTGAAAGCCAACAACACTTACTTGAAATATAAATAAATTTGACTTTCCATGTATCTTTCAATTTTCTGCGACAAGTACCGCATAAATAGACGCAAACTATTTTTTCTTCCTTTCTGAGACTCTTGAAAATTACAGAAGTGTCGTGTTTTTCGGGCATGAACGTATTTATTTCCGGATTTCGACTGATGTTGGAAGAGATTTTATTGGAATGTATCTATACAAAAATTAGAAGATATACTTCAATTCGTGAAGGCCCACTTTATTCAATTTTTGAAACTGAGACCTCTAAATAAATTTTTAACTTCTTGTCTACTCATTCCTAGCAATAGGTAATATTTTCGTTATTTTTCTAGTCATTTCCATGCATTCACCATAATTCGTGAGGTAAGGCTTCCAAACCTATTCTTTAAGCACTCCTTATTACTCGTGGTGTGAGTCTTTTCGCGGGTGCCTGGCCTAATTCTGAATTATACGTGAAGTACGAAATTCATACTATATTTATTCAGTTCTCGTTTTTATTTTCTTGAGAGTTCCCATTGTCATTGGCCTATAAGTTCTTTTCATTAACCCAGGAGCCCCTCAGGGGGCATAGGATAGGCCATAGGCAATAGAGGTNGCATTGCGTCTAACCCCAATAATAATAATAATAATAATAATTAACCCAGGAGTCTCTGTTATTCTCCACGAGTTTACAGGATATGCTCGCCAGTTTCCGGCACTATTTACATATCCCTGTGATCTACAGCTCACGACTTCAACTTTATGCAGGCCTTCGGGACTACTATCCTTGGAGCTCATTTTGCTTCTTTCCGTTTTTTTCATCCCTTTTTCTCGGATTCGTCTTTATTTTTTCTTGGTTCTTAACTTGCTGTTTCTAAGTGTTAGGAATTTTGCGTTGGAACACCTGTTCATAGATTCCACGATTTCTAAATTCCTTACTAAATCGTTCCTTCTTTTCACTCTTTGGATCAGATTTCATGTGGGTAGGGAGCTTCAAACTAACAATTTAATTCCCAGCTCTCGTGCCTAACGACTTTAAGTCCAGAAATGTCCCATCTTCGGCTTGGGAAGAAAAGCATTGGGTGAGACGAGAATTTTGCTCACCAATGTTGAATCAGAACTCTGGCAGCCATTTTTATTACCTAATTGCTCTATTTATTCGAGCTTGAAATCTACCAGAATTGACTAACATGCGCGAACAATAATTTTTTGGTTATGAATATTTTCAATTCAACTTGCTATCCTACTACAAGCATAAATAATTTCTCGTATCAGGTTAAAAAAACGTAGAATTTCTGTTTGTTCTTATGCTGATCGTGTTATCGCTTGGATAACATCGTTGACCTCTCCTTCTAATTATGTCACTGAGAGCGTTCTCAAATCCCGGATGCTTTACTAAGTATCTTTCAGGATCGAACGATGATGTTCAAAGTATCTTCCTACGAGGGATCACGTTGCTTAAAGTATCTGTCAGGACGGTACATCCATGAATTCAATTTTAGTGGACGAAGATTTGATAAAATGGAATAGATAAATGCTCTGTATTGACTGTTTGCAGCGCTAAGTTATTGAAATTGTTCAACTTCTGTAAACATTATAAAACATTTAATTGAACGACGCAATCACATTCAATTTCGTAACCTAAACTATGCCATTATAGGCAGTTGGTGTGTATTTTACCAAATTAATGTAGACGGTAGCCAATTGTTACTATCTACATTGATTGCAAAGAATATTAGGAGGACGATGTATTCAACTTCAATACATCGATCTCGCCACGCGAGCTTCTGAGTTCTGTATAATAAGTCTTATGGAATTCTTTCATATTTTACTCACCAGCTTAAGAAAAGAATTTGATAAATTATTAGCTCGAAACTGACGCTTGATCTGTCGCTTTGCAAACTTTTAAACGGATGATTTAATCAAAAGTTCATCTAGATTAAAACTTCTGAATCCTTGAACAAATTGCTTGATTTTAAAATGTTGGTCTTTCTTTGAAGAGCTACTCAATTGTAAGTTCTCGAGTGGAGATACATGGCTTCGAACGATGTACGAACGGAACGAATAGGAGAGAAGAGAAAATAATGTTCAACAAGGCTTTTCCGTCCCTTGACTTCGTTTAGATACGATGCATTCACAGTCAATGGTCTCAAATAAGCATTCTTGATATCAACCAATAAAACGTTGATGGCTTAAAATAGAGAGGTGAATACTTGTTTAGAAGATTGGTTTACGCTGTGAAACTAGGCAATATGTGCTTAGTAAGAATTACATCTATCGCAGCCAATTCTTGTCAAACTGTACTTCTAGAAATTTATTTCCCAACTGCGCCTTGTGTAGTTCTTCCCCAGTACAAGAATAGTTATTTTAATACATTGAATTATATACAAGTATAGTAATACCTACAGAAAATGTGCGTTTTTCGTCCTAAAAATGGTCAGGTGCGTCAACACAACATTTTTGGCGATCCAAAGTGCACCCGAGTCTGAAAATCCTTGCTGAGTGCCGAATAATGAGCATCTAATAAATGACAAGTTCCCTGCGTTGTTTTAAGTTTGGCATGGCCTGCCTTTACAAGGCAGCTTACCAGTGCCACTTCACTCAGCTCAGGGTGGCACGCGAGCTTTCCACTTCCCCTGAGTTGCACTTGTGGGAAACCTGAGAGCGAGTGTGTGAGTTACTTACGTTATTAGAACAGTTGATGCATTGGCTGATGAGTTGCGCCTGGAGCTCTGCCACAGTCGTGTTTTAGCGAGACCATTGGTTGCCTCTATCAGTGCTCAGCCGCTGCGAGCGGGTGCTTGTGTAGGAAATTTGTTCCTCCGCGTTGGGAAGTACGGGCAATCTTCAAGAGTGGAGCTCATAATTTAGGAGCCAAATATGTTTAGGTAGGATGGAATTTGAATCATTTTTTGCCAAGTAGCTCACCAGATTTCGGTGTAATGATCGTTAAATTTGCTCAATCGTGAAAACACATTTTTCTTTGACTTTTAACGAACGTAGTTCTATAACGACAGAAAAAGGATTTTGGTTGGTATAAAGTAACATTTGTTGAATTCCACGAAGAAATTGTTATTTTGCAGTTTGATTGCTTACATTTAGATCTCTTCCATTTTTTTATTCAATTTATTGCTTGGAAGCAAAGTTTAAGCTAAAGCTTAGTAATTTAGGACAATGGTCGAATAAAGAATAGGCTTTGGTTCCGTAGGGCTACTTCGATGAGTGGCTCATTTGGGCTTTCCGGGAGATGCTAAGAAAAAAATTTAAATGTAAGGGATTTGATCGTGGTGGGGACTCTTTTTGTACAAATTTCAATGAAAATTCGAGATGGTCTTTTTAAACATCTTGGCCATCAGCGCTCTACTATATAAAACTATTACGGTAAACAGGGGCCTAGATGTACACTATGTTGTATTGATTGTATCGGAGGTACGAGAGTTAGGAGTTCTTGTGCTATTAATATCTAGTTTTTTGTACGTGACGATTATCTTACAAAATGGCAGAGACGGCTGAAAATTTTTCAACATCAGTTTTGAATGAAATGGAGATTTATTAGAGTTTTAAAGAAAAAATGATGCGAAAGCTTTTTGTATGTTTGATAGTACATTGAAAAGGGGATACCTTGCACCGAGCTGAAAGCTTCGATAATAATGATACACCGCCAGCCTTGTAATATTTGGACGACATGCGAGTCTCAATACCTACCCGGCTCACTGTTTCCCTTAAAATACACTCCTTGGTTCGGATTTAATCTATGCATTCACCGCGATTTTTTTTTTGCTCAGCGATAGCTGTAGTATCTCTTAGAAGAAGATAGGCCAGTCTTGTAATGATACGCATACCTGAAACTGGATTGTCTTGAACAGAGTACGACACGGAGCTCGCCATAGCAGCTCACTGCTCCGCTGTATGGGATTTAAAGTAAGCATGATATCATGCTTACAACGTATGCATTGCTTCCACTGAAATGGCCTTGCCACTTTTTAATATTTTTTCTGCACTCGAAAAGATGAAGAATTTAATCTATTAATGATGTACAGTTTCAAAGGTTTTCGTTCTCTGCATATTGTAACTGAAGGGGTTAAATATGGTTAACTAGTAAAAGACGAATTCGTTGTAGTTTTCGAGCATACACCAAAATTTGAAGATCATTTTTCTAGCTGCTGCCGTTTAAAATCTTCTTCGTTTCGATAATACGATGCATGAGACGTGATAGTTTTCACAATAAGTGCCTTTCGTTATTTTGTTGCAACTTCAACTAAATTTATGCTCACAGGAGATTCTATGAAAATTTTTAAAGAGGTCTCCCGTAAGTAAAACCGAATTTGAGCGATTCTTAAAAACATTCGTGTGCGTATAAGAATTCGGGTTGGATGTTCGAATGCGGGCGTTTCCAACAGAAGGTTTTAGAAAAAAGAATTTCACGTAGACTACCGTACTATTTTTCATCGCGTTCAGAGGAATTAAGCACGAGAATATGGAAAAAGGCAGGCCGGGCCTGAACGCGAGTTGTTTTCCGGGCTTCGGAGAGAGATTTTGCAATGTTCCAAGCGAGGCGTTCAAGAAGCGATCATGTTGTGTACAGGTGAGGTAAACTCGCTTCGAGAGGTTTCTTCAGAATTCGCAAAGCTTATCCTGCAACTTTGCGGTGTTCGTCTACAATTACTGGTCTTGAACGCAGTGAAAGACGTTACCGACTTTGCATGTGAGTTGATGCTCATTTTATCTTCACGGGCGTTTAAGATTGACGCCCTGTGTTCAGTATCGGGTTAGCTGAAGTCTGTTAGTGAATAGAATTTCACTTCCCTCAGACCGTTTAACGTGGCCTAGGTTGCCTGATGGGCATGAGGCTGGTCTGCGGCCAGAGTGGTCTCGAGTTCGAGTCCTCGTGACTCTAGGTTTCTAGTTAGTCTTACTGTTTGTAAAACATCGTGTGTTTGATAGGAAAACGGAAAAAAATGCATCCGCTTTAATTTGGCGAAAATTGTTCGTAATTGGTTCCGGAACTATTTCTTGGGCTACAAATTCTCCGCTTGTCTACCGGTGCCTAATGCACTTGTGTGTTGTTTCAGGAAGTTATCCATAGCCAGTGCAAAATGGTGTAGTGGTCGATTTTATACGCAATTTTCGAACTTAATATCAGTGATACATTCTGAAAAATGTGAATATATGTGAGAAATTGAAAATGGCATTTACTGGTAAATTTGAAAATCTGTGTTACTGAACAAGAGGTATTTTTACGATAATAATTCGAGTTTGTTGAGTAGGTAAATTATGATTGAGAAGTGTACAATGAATGAAAAATAACACCTGGGAGTTGTCTCAAGAGAGCCACCGGCTTGCACTCTCGCTCATTGGATGAGGCCTGGAAAGAAGTTCTTGTAACTATGGCCCTCCCAGCAGGTAAGTTCAGATAATTGGCCAATATTTTCCCCCGCATATTGTTGTATTTATCTGCTACCACTTTTATATTTATGTTTGAAGTATGTGTTTAGGTTCTGTATGTTACTCCTCAGATGTATTTGAGTCAAATTTGGACTGAACTGAAAAGGATGGTTAACGACAGGCGATATTTGAATATTTTCGAGCGTATATAACAAGAACAGTTTCCGGCTTCAGTTTTTTTACTTCAGTTTTAGTTAGGTTTTCGGGGCTTTTATTTTTTGTGCCCACTTTGGTTATTTCCATTTTCATGCCTTCGTCTCCGATTAATTTTATCTTTTTTCCTTTTCTTTTTGGACTTGCTTTTTCCATGCGCATGGAGTCTTGTGTAGGAACACACCTGTGCATAGATTTCACGTTTTCTAAAGTCAATACAAAATCGATTTTTCTTTTTGCTCTGTTTAGATCTTTCATTAAATGTGGGTATTATTGCTCTTGAATCTGGACTACGATATGTATGATGTATTTATAGGATTGTGAAATAATTTTAGGAGCTTTAAACCAACAAGTAATCTCATCTTTTTGTTCTAAGAGACCAATTTTATCGTACCCAGTCGGTTTATTTCTGGCGAATGTATTTGTGTTTGACAGATTGGTACATACGCATACGTAGAGGTGCTCTGTCGTGTTTTTGCTGCTATGTTTACCGCTTTAGTCTCAAAGCTTGGAATTACGCGCACTAGAGTTTCGAGGGTTAGGGTTAAAGAACAAATATATGAAGATTCTTATATCATCTGGAAAGACGGGACTAAACTAAAATTGTGCCACGGTGAGAACATTATTTCTAAATTTGATTGACGCATATTTCAACTCATACAGCTACCAAACGGTTGAAATTACGAATTACTTCCATTTCCAACCGTAGATTTGCGCCTTTTCTATAGTAGACAAAAAACACCGCTGTAATGATAGAGGAAGTGAAATCATTTTGGTGAGAGATGACGATGTGGAATAGGAGGCGAAAGAGAGTTGAACCGTCCATGTGTATTCATTGACTGAGTTTTACTGTACATGACGCCATCGATCGCCCGGGATGAGGTGGGTGTATAGCAGATGATTTTCGTTGGGTCCTCTACGGGCTGAAGGCGGTAAGGGTTCTGGACTCCAGAATGTAAATCTGAACTTTGTTTTGGCTTTCCTCAGTGGGGGCATTGTGTGTTTGTATCTAGGTATTTAATTTTGCAACTAAATTGCATTTAAGGCAGACGTAAGTTTTTGCAGTTATTATCAATTTAGAAAAAAGAATGTGTAGAACTGTGCTATGGCTTGTTTTATGATTTTATTCATATTTCATCTAAATGAATACAATATTCTAGAATGAACTTTTTCAAAATTCATTGAGATTTTTTGGCTCCCAATTTTTAGACTTTTCTTTATTTTTTGCGATGTTTTTGCCAATTATTGTGGTATATGGTTACAGGGTTACAGGGGAGGGGGGGTTACAGGGTAATGACAATCAGCTAGACGAATGCTAATGAATTCGTCTCAGCTTTAGTCAAATTTTCACAGACCTTGATTGCTGACGAGCTCAGTTGGGATTCTCGAATGCAGGCGACAGCAATTTTCGTTAATCACCGCAGAATCAACAACACTAGTTGCAAGAGGCTTTTATGGGCTTAGTTTAGCTATTAGGAAGGTAAACTAAATGATATTTTTTTCAATTTCTGTTTCTTCCTCCCAATAGGCTTGGGTTCCATGCTAATGGCTTCCTTCATGAGTGCCTTTGTTACTTTATTTGATCGCTTCCTTCCTTAATCACGAGATTTTTCTAGTGAACACCATAAATTTAATTTAATTCTGTCATTTTCCGTTGAGGTTGCTGTTGCTTCTTCATTAAACCAACTCCTTCTTTCAATTAAGCTTGCGTTCCTGCAGGGCCTCTTTCCTGCCAGATTGAGACCAGGGCTTAGAGTGCGGCTTGTGTTCTCTGCGAGGAACCCGAGGCAATCCCAGTGACATTTCAGTAGACATTAACCCCAGTTTACGTGCTCCTGGCCGTGTTCCCTGCGTCCATCTCTTCTTTACGCTCCGTTCATCGGTAATTGGAAGCAGCTTCGGGAACTACCATGTGTCTGTTTCGGAGACTGAGCGATGTGCAAGCGTTGTCCGTACTCACGGTCGCGTCCACTCCCACAATTAATATGTCATTTATTCAGAGCTGTGGGTGTGATGACTCAAATGTCGGCATAGGGCTTGGCGTAAGCTGGACGGAGACAAATGGTTGGCGTTTCCGGCTCCATGCGTGTAGAGCTTTAAATATTGATTAGTCCTACGATGGTACAGCGATTGTTATGAAGGCACCTCCGTCTGGCACGGCCGATACTATGGCTTCTAAATATAGCTCTGTCCAAATTATTGACCTGATTGTGGAAGCGGTACATCTGAACTGGAGGCTTCGGAAAATATATTTGATTTGAACTCGACGGCCGGGATGAATGGAACTGTTAGTCTCTTTACCTTAGGGAAACTTACAAACTTCGCAGTTTACTATAATTATTCGAAAACATATGTGCTTGTTTGGGTACCTAAATTACATCAATATCATAATGCTTAGTGTTATGGGCACGAAAACTAGATGTAGAGTGCTAAATACATGAAATGAAAAATTATGAAGGTCAAAAGGGGTTGAAACATTTTCTGTTAAAGTTAGGTGGGTATTCTATTTTCTTGCTTTAAAGTACAATAGTTTTCGAACATTCACATTAACTCGATCTTTAACAACACAAGCTGAGGACACTCGTAACCATAGCAGCTATTTCTCGATGTTTGTTCAAGAAGCGATTCAAAATTTTCCCAAGCGTGTGCGCGCCATCTTATTATTGGATTTACAAGAGGTGTGTCGTATCCACACGGCCTAGTCAGACATGTAAGAGTTCGAGAGAACATCGAATTGTTAGCTTTCATATTCCTGTTTCCCCTGAATTTAGCGGAGGTACCCTCGTGCTAACAGCGTCGTTGGCAGCCTTATCAGTTCTCTCAGACGACAACGTCTGTCGCAATGTAGCCACGAGTATTCTCTTCAAAAATGTAACGGACGCAGCCTAAGCATTCTACGTTTAAGCGTTTTAAATGCTTTGTTTAAATATTTAAAACTGCCGAGTGAATTTCGGAGTGATTTCGTTGGCACAAAACTACTTAGTGTGACATTTTAATGTAGAAACAGTTCGTGAACAATCCTTCATTTATTGTTAGGAAAACTGAGTCTTAAGTCGTTGCATTTTCTGGATGATATTCGCCTCAAAACTCTGAAAGTGAAGGGCTTTTGGGAACTGAATATATTTTATTCATTTATTCAGGGTGTCTTGTTGAAGGCTTGCCTCGATGAGAGCCAGAATATTCAATGACGTCGGATCTGCAGGCGCCCAGTGAGGGAAAACATTTCAGGGAAGGTATAATTGTTGGTGAGCGCACTAGAGTTGTTTTAAAGCAATATTTCCGGACAATCAATAGTTGCACTGAAGTGCCGTGAAAACGGCCGATACATTGAAACTGTAATAAATAAATAAATAAATAAATAAATAAATAAAGGTATATGTGCGGGCCATGCAATTTGTAGTCTTTTACCATTTGGTAATCACGGCCCTCAATTATAAAGGATTCTGTGGGTTTCGACCATGTTTTTTTTTCTGCTGGCCTTCCTTAACAGTGGAACCATGGCAGCACATTTTCTTAGAGTTCGCTCTCCAGGTACTCAAATAAGCTTCATATTACATAGCTGAAAAAAATCACATCGCTTTAGGAAGATAATAAATAGAAATTGCGAATAGATTTAATTTTCTGAGTTGCGTGAGCTCTAAAAATAAAAAGATTGCCAGAGATCTCCTCGAAATTATCCAATTCCCTCGCGATCGAATTCCAATTCCGGATTCTCTCGCGCCTCCCCGTCGCGTGAGGACGCGTGTGCTCTTCTTTCGTAAC
>VOMN01090805.1:0-10879 GCA_014899125.1 Orchestia grillus | reverse complement strand
TTTTAATTTATGTGTCTGAATAGATTCTCTAATAAATTTGGTTTGTTCTAGAGTGAGTTTTTCATTGATAGAGAAGTGTTCATAAGTTCACAGCTACTTGAAGAATGACTTTGATATTTAAAGAGAAAATCAGTAGGCTTGGGTATGATTGTACAATTACAAAGATATTTTGTTATAAAGATACACCTATTTATTCTGTAAAAATATTTTTCCATCAGAATGTAAATGAAAAATGCTTCACTATGAGTTTTGTAAAAACAGATTATTCATTAGTCAGTTTAATGAATTTGGCCTTCCTTCATGAAATGTGATTAGATAGGGCAAAGGAAAGGACCATTTAGTACCTATGGGCTAGGAAATAGTAAATCTATGCACCAGGTGAGTTCCCACACAGCCACAAAGGATCCCCTGTGCATAGAAACAGTAAGGTAAGAGTGAAGAAGAAGAAAAAGACAAAGAAAGTGTAAAAATTGAAAGAAATGAAGTGCTCACAGAAAGTAGAAGACCTAAAGGTAACCTAACAGTGCCTCCTGGGGAGACCTACCAGTTCCCATAACATAAAAAAGGCAAATCTAGCTAACCTACATTTAATGCCTATCCTATCCTGAGTGGTGTAGAAAGGCCAAATTCCTTCATTTAGGTAGGGTATGAAGTTAATTGAAGGAGCACATTTTTGACTTCTGTATCAAAGCTCCAGCCACCTATTCTCTAATTTAATGGTAAGAATGAACAGCATTGTTTAATAATATTTTTTACATAGCTTTTGTCTGTGCCTAAAAGTTCCATGTTGAGTGGTGGCTTTGTTGGAATACCTTTAAGTATGTAGTTTAGAACATAAAGTTTACTTTATGAGCTACCCTAATTCTGCACACATTTTTCAGCTTTTAAGTCTGTGTATTCACTTGCAGGGTTGGCATAGTGTTTGCGGTGCTGCTGGTGTCAGCATGCGTGGGTCTGTTCCGCTACCACTGGCGTCAGAGGAGAGCCGACTGCAGCATACTGTCCTCTCACTCTTCAGAGGCCGCCACTTTCTACTCCAACGTGGGACATCCTAATTTGGCCGCTGGTGTGTCCAAACCGCTAGCTTCACATTCTCAGTATCATTACCAGGTAATGTTCACACTTTGGTGCTTTTTTCTTAACTGTGTTTCAAAGCACCAAGTCCTCTCTTTGTTCTCTAGAGGTGGTGTTAGAAATGGAGGCTAGAATTTGACGCTTTTACTCCACTGGCCTTGATAGTGTTAACACCTGAGCTTAATCTGTCAATTAGCTAATATCTTCTCATATTTAATTGAAAAAAGAAAATTGTGGGAACACTTTAGAGTTCTTTACCGTGAAGTTTGTAGCAAGTGTGAGATAAATGTGTGTATTTGTTCTATGAATGGAAATGTGGAGGGATGAAAGTGAGATTGGATAAAAACTTCAAGGAAGCAGTAGGATTATTTGAGTATACATTTCTGTGTACTGATACAAATGAATTGATATTTGAGCGAATATAAGAGGGTGTGCGTAGGACGTGGAAAATGGAGAGTATTCATGCACCAGATGTTGATAAAAAAGTATATTTAGAGAAACATTTTTTCTGAGTACTTCATTATACTGAGTTGAGCGCCTCAGAGTACAACAGAAAAGAATAATCAAGATGTTGGAAAAGTTAATGTCATTTACATCAGTTTGTTTAGTAGTGTTATAGTAAGAAAAAGGAGAGTGTGCACACAGCTCTCACATGTGAGGTGAGTGGGTAGCCTGTTG
This sequence comes from Orchestia grillus, assembly GCA_014899125.1. Classification (NCBI taxonomy): domain Eukaryota; kingdom Metazoa; phylum Arthropoda; class Malacostraca; order Amphipoda; family Talitridae; genus Orchestia; species Orchestia grillus. The sequence continues at coordinate 9,127 of VOMN01090805.1, read as the reverse complement.
AAGTATATAATGAAGAGTTACATACGTAACTAAAGGACATCCTAATAACATCTCTTTTTTACATTTGTGGAGTGAGGCTTAGTCACTTTTGATTGTAAATATACATAGGTAATTGGTTCTGACGTGATTGGAAAGTACGATGCCTGTAGACCATAATTTCATCAAGATATGTGCTTGGTGGAACAATTATCTCTATTGCAAGAATGTCCTCATATGCGAGAGACTGAAATGAATGAAGCAGTGAGTGTGCTTTCATGCATTCGGGACAGCACTGATAAGGCCATGGTTCTCACGCGCCACTCCTGCTGGAGACCATGTTGTAGCGAGGCACCGCTTCCATGTTGATGCTGGCACAAGTGCCCTCAAGCTGCCAGGTTGTCGCTCGCGCAGTCTGAGAGAGCGGCGGAACGCGCGTTTAGAGTCAGCGTGCCAGCGTTGTGGTGGTTGGTCGTGTGTGTATGTGAGGGATTTTTGAACACATGTAAAGGGGGAGACGATAAGACGTAGGGGGTGAAATGAGACTGCAAAAGGTGGTTTAGTTGACGGTTCACAAATTTCATTTTCCATTAGAGCTTGTAAATTGTTTTGTATTTTTTATATATGACTATAACTAATAGTGATGTGACAGTGACTATTATATCGTCTAACGAGATATTCAAATGTGAGCAATTCTGGATTGGATTTTTGATCATTTGTTGTTTGTTGTATCTAAACAGTTCCTCACATGAGCCTTTGCTGACAGTCAGCGTAGAACTGGGGAAGGTATGAAACAGAACGAAGTTCTAGCGTTTGAGAGCACCGCCTTAAATTGAAAGTTTGCTCCTTTTTTCATCAAAATGCCAGGTATTCTTAACGGAGGATTTCAGAGTTCAAACCAGCTCTTACACCCCATTAAAATTTAGGAGCCTTGGAACAATTTCTTCTTCAAATTCTGTTTCTCGTACTTGTACAGAGGGTGGCGCAAAAGTTAGGTACCCTTTCATGACATTGTGTCCTAAGCATTTGTAAACGTATCAGTGCTACCGATATCAGCAACTCATTGTTAATGGCCTCAATTTTCCTTTTCAGATCATGACGGACACCTAAGGTGAGGGGGCGGCGCTGGGGCCCAGGTCCTTGCAGTGGCAATGATCTCAAGGCACTGGACGCATTGCTGAGGTCTGCAGCGATAAATATTCTTAATGTTTTTCAGGTTCACGTCTTCTGCGTTGAGTGTTACTATCAGCATTTCTAGGAGAGCTGGCCAGGCTTGTGGTGAAGGGTCTGACTTACGAATGGTGATTTGATGAAGGGTCTGGGAAATGGGTCAGACTCGATTATTTTACAAACCTGTTTTTAAATATGTTAGAATAAGGGACTCGCGGTATCCTTCTTTTAAGGTACGTATCAGAAATATCAACTGGGCTTATGGATGCATTACCTAAACTTTCACACGCGTGTGTAGAGTGCGATTTCGAGGGACAAGTCCAAAAGTTTCGTTGCTCGTTTTGCCGAAAACCCTCGCTGCCTGAGCTTGCGAAAGTTTGGGCGGGGCGACAGATTTGTAAACCCAGTGGACGTTTACAACATTTTCCTTGCGAAGCTGTTTACATGATTGGCTGCAGCAGCCAGTCTTCACTCTGACATTCCTACATTTTGCTTGCTCAGTAATCCCTCCATTCCGTCGAATTAATACTCTCTCTCCCAATGAATCCCACTCGAGCGAACGCTGCCTCCTCCACAGCACCGCGCGCCTCTGCCACTGCAGCAAATTACGCTTTACGATGCAGCCCGTAGTTTGTCCAACTCAAAAAAATCATCTTTCGCCGCAAATGCCGAGTTTGCCAGTAGTCTGTGTGAATGCCCCGAATTTCTCACGCTTTTGTCACTACGCATCCTGAAAAGTATAAATTTTTATCACGTTAGCGCGGTGCCTCCGTTTGAAGGAATTTTAAAGAGCGTGGCACTCATTTCGTCTCCAAATACAAGAACTGACTGGGAAAGAAGGCANTAAGCGCTTCCAGCGCTCGCTTTGCGGTTGCACAGCGTTTTAAATTGAGAGCGTGTATCCAGGATACAACCGCGCTCTGATAAGTCGCCCTGCATCGCTTCGGAAACTTAGCATTGTGGTAGTCCACTTGCTGGCAAATATTCCGTGCGCCTCCATGAACTGACTGCGTGGTTAGAGATATCTATCCGTGTCGAGTTCAGTTACTTTGTCCTGTACTCGGCTTAAAATTTTTGGCTGTAACTCTAGCATTTTAGTTTCCTTATATCAAACGGGGAGATTCCGTCGTTCCAAGTTGTGGAGAATAAAATCTCTCGCTCTTTGTTGTGAACTTTTACTTGTCATAGTTGAACTATACACTAAATTATTGCTCGACTATCACTGCATGTGTAACATTTAATGTACAGGATGTGTATCTCGCTTTCGAAAATCAATTATTGGTTTAATATGAAGCCGTAGTAATCAAGAGAAGGTATCATGGATACGGCATGCCGACTGAGGATAGAGACCGTTGCAATTTTGGCTAGAGCTGTTTAATGACGAGTGGCGAAAAATTTTGTCAGACTTAAAGGCTGCTGTTAGGTTTTCGTACACAGCTAAAGGCAGCCTTAGTGTCAAAGTGATTTGGTCGTTAAAAGGTCCTTCATACTAAGCGAATTATTGATATTCGAAATTGAAGTCGACGTTTTTGGGGAACGCCCTGCAGTCGTAATGTTAGGCGGGAAGCTGCCCTCACCACCTAGTGCGACCTGCACTCCCCAAATCATCATTCCATTCCATTGTGAGCGATGAAGCTATTGCGACAAGCGTGAGCTCACCCAAGTGAAAGTGGTCGGCGTAGTATGCAGTGTGGACTTAACCTCTCATGGTCGCAGGGGTCTAGCCGTGCTCTTGAGAGACGGTATCCTCCATTATTTTAATCCCGTACGGCTGCAGTCTCGTTTCAATCCTCCATTATTTTAATCCCGTAGGGCTGCAGTCTCGTTTCAATCCCCCATTATTTTAGTCCCGTACGGCTGCGGTCTCGTTTCAATCCTCCATTATTTTAGTCCCGTACTACTGCAGTCTCGTTTCAATCCCCCATTATTTTAGTCCCGTACTACTGCAGTCTCGTTTCAATCCTCCATTATTAGTCCCGTACGACTGCAGTCTCGTTTCATTCACTCGAAGCGTGGAACTTTGGCGCCACCACTCAGGCGTTCCTCAAAAATGCGACTAGCCTTTATTTTACGATTGGCAAACCGTATGTTAGTAACAATAATTAACATTAAGATATGCGTAAAATTTTTATTTTCTTACCCCATTGGTACGAAGCCGTTACGGCTCATGAACTAAGCGTTGCAATTTTTCCTTTTGATGACTTGCATTCCAGTCTTCGTTTTACGGTTCATTAAGCCCTAAATAAGTAGCGCTCTTCCATTATTTCTATTCCAGTCTTCGTTTTACGGTTCATTAAGTCCTAAACAAGTAGCGCTCTTCCATTATTTCTATTCCAGTCCTCATTTAACGGCTCAGTATGCCCTACGTGAGTAACGCTCTTCCATTATTTCTGCTGGTGCACGTGTTCCAGTGTCCTGTATCTTCCGTGACTTTGTTTTCCATGTTTGTGTATCAAGTAAAGCGTTTAACTTAGTATTTCAGTTGTGAAAACGAGTTGGAAATTGTTCTATTCTGTGGCGAACTCGAGCTTGCATCTTGCGTCGTGCTCGTGGTCCGTCGATCTGTTCTCGTAAACGAGTTCTTCACAGCATCGGCCGTCTCCGTCGTCGAGGTCCGCGAGTGCGCTGAGAGAAGTCCTTCCGCTCGTTTCAGTCTTGACTGAGATGCTGAAGTAGCTGTTAATTTAAGGTATAAAATTAAGCTCTTCCAATCTATCATTTGTATCAACGCAGAAAGTTGTGCTCTTTTTTGCAGTTAACCAATTTATCTTCTTTCTTGTTGGCTTGTTGCTTGAAAAAAATAAGGAGTTTGTTCTCGATGAGCTCGGAGGTGGCAGAGTCCCTCGCAAGATGTCCATTTGTGACCTCTTTGAAGTCCGTCTCGAGTATCAGGGCCAGATCAGGAGGGTGGGTATCTAGGGCCAGATCAGGAGGGTGGGTATCTAGGGCCAGACCAGGAGGGTGGGTATCAAAATTCGTCGAGTTACGCAGCGGTTATGTGAAGACGTTTTTCGTAGCTCTGGCCTGTCTCAGTTTGACAACGGAATTGACGCTTTGCTTAATCTTTCAATTACATGAAATTGCTCTTTGTTTTCTTGCCGAGAATAACGTGTGCCTTGTGAAATGCTATTTACGCCTCTTTTCTCGCCTCCATTCACGTCTAAGCTGTGTTCTGGCGACTGGATTTCTTTGGCGAGTTTGTTTCCCCGATGTCATCTTTTATAAGAGTCTACTTCTGCCTCTATTATTTCAGATGCCTCTATTATTTTCAATCACTTCAGTAAGACAGTCACCCTAGCAGATATACGATGAGATCGTGCCTGGAATCAGGTGTGCTGTACTGGTTGGGTGTGCCCCATTACCCTCTCTACCCGACTGGCACATGCGTGCACCCGCCAGGCAGAACTTGTTAACCCTCTACCGTCCATATGGATTTCAGACTCGACGTTCTCATGAATGCGGATTTTCCCGTGAATAGCTTTGTGCAGGCCTATTGCGTAGGTACACGAGGCCGAAGATAGGGTTTTGTACAACGCTAAATGCAGCCTTGTCGCCGAAAAATTTGAGGTGTATCAAATTCCCTGGTGAAAAAAAAAGTTTTGTTGATAAGACGTCACTTCGTTGCTGATTTAAGATTAAGGTTAGGTATGATTTTAAAGTTTTGTTTATATCGTTTCATTGCGAAGAAAACCGATCCATCTCCTACTTCTCCGTGGTCTTCAAAGAATTCTTGCTTTCTTCAACCGCGCTGCTTTTCTTACGGGCGTAATTTCTTGTATCCCTTTACCGACCAATTTGTTCAGGCGACAAGGCTACATTTAGGTTTTTATGGCAAACTGGCAACTTTCTTATAAAAGTGGATTTTGAAATCTGTATTCACTATAAAGGGTTAAAATAAAATTTTTGATTCAAAGCTCGTGCAATGAAGCCAAACAGGGAACTAACTGTGAACTCCCCCTATCATATTGAGCTCTTTTCGTCTCTCCGTTGAAGTCATCGCCTCTCTGTGTGTGAAGTCCTGTGCCCAGAAATATCGTACGAGGTTCGACTCCCATCTTGAAGTTTTGTACGCGAAAAGATGACACACCCGAGATGAAATCGGTAACGAGTACAGTAACAGTAATGTCAAGAAGAGAGATGTTACCGTGGGGATGTGTGACATTGACGACTTCGAAATTTCTTTACCCTGAGAAGACACAGGTTGTGGGGTGCGTGATGTCCAGTTGTAGTCCTCACAGAACCTCTGTGCACCCGTGAGACTTTGTTCCTTGCTTCACAAACGCTAGTTTCTAATTCTAGCCTGGTTACCTTAACGTGTGTTAGTGATTACTTCCTGCGCCAATTGGGTTTCTGTGGCTTTAGAGTTCTAATTTATTTTTCATTTTTGCAGCCTGATTTAGTTCTTTCGTCGTAAGAATGCGACTTTTAATGAGGATTCGATTTCCGCAATTTTATCGGTAGAATTAGCTAATTTTAGGCGTAGAATTCGAGTAGCAATTAGTAAAGAAGGCTGGGGGCTCCCCGTTATCACACGGTGGTCCTCCTCGCCAGGCGATTGTTTTCGCTTCACAAGGCTCTCATCCTCTAGTCACTCGATCTATTTTTTATTTTCTCAATCTATACGGACCCTAGACATGTTTTCTATGCGAGCGTGTAGCCTTTGCATTTAACGAACAAATCGCTTGTGCTTCTAAACGGTGCCAAAGTAACGATGTGAGGTCTGGGGTCGATGGAACAGACCAGCCTCCACTGCAGGGGCGTGTTACGTCATGCCCTCGTGTGGCTGAGAAGTACTCCAGCCTCCATGAGCAAATTCTGAGTATGAGCTGGACGACTGCGACCTTCATCTTCGAATAGTTTATAATTTTTCGTGATAAGATACGGATACAGCCTGTCGTAGCAAGTACGAGGGCAATTTGAGTAGCACACGCCTGCAGTTTTGGGTGTGAGCTATACAACTGCATGATGTGGCCTTCACCTTCCAGTTTTTCTTTACAATTTCCCATGATACTCAAGAACTGGATGAAATTTTCTCACCAGTCGTTAATTACTGTCATGTGGTACCACGGCAATCGCTTTCAAAAACCATTCTTGGGAAATGACGTTTTCCATTTCGCGCACAGTAGCCTATGATAATAATTTCTATGCCTAGCGTAGAAAATATAACTCAATACGCTTTCAATTCTGTAAAATATAAGGTAACAATTTGTATGTCATTTTGAGGAGTCTGAGCTGTACACCGCAGATATGTTGCAGATTCTAACTTGAGCTGTGTTGCATTAACGCATTTTCTAGGCACTAAATTTAATGGGGCCACTCTTCTACGTACATTCCTTGTCTATCTTCCACGTCCATATCGAGTGTATTTTTAGTGTACTTACAACAAATTAACTAGGCCATGGTGACGTAACCTGTTGGGGTTTGAAATAGTTGAAACATGCTGCCAATCTCTTCACGGTGAAAGCATTAAAATTTCGGTGATGTCGACTTCTGTTGGAGAACTCGATGTTGCGTCGTGTTTGCCAGGTCAACCTACCGGAAGAACTCGTGCATTTAAGAAACGTGGGTAATGAGTGGTGAACGTCGACGCATTCCAGAGTGCACAGCTTCTTCTGGCCAGAGCTGTAGAGGCGACTTGTGTACCTCGTACAGGGTGACGCCCCTGAAGGGACGATCGCCAAACTGCACTCAGGCTCAGTGCAGGCAGGTGGACACACGGCCAACATTTTATTCCATACCTGAGCGGGAGGCGCAACTCGGGAAAGTGATGAGCAAAACTATGCTTATGAAAATTTGTTGCTGTTATTGACCTTCTAAATTCGGGGCTCTTTATGGAACTGCCAATACTGTTGAGACGAAGCGCTCCGCTTGAGCTGGCTGGATATTGAGCTGCTTGCTAAGGATATCGGCAGACATTTGTTTAACGAAAGCGAAATGAAGTAAAGAACGAGCATAGGTATTTTTAACCTAAAGCAAAATGAACTGAAACTGCATCACATGCGCGTTTAGGCAATAAATGTACGTTTGAGGATTCCCCATTTTGTTCCGCTTCATTAAACGAACAAACGAGTCTGGTCATTTTGCCTCACTCGGTGTGTGGACTCTGGCCGGGCTCAGCGGCCCCTGCCGTGTGTGTGACACTGAATTTAGACTTGTGAAGGCCTCGGTAGACTGCGACTTCCGTGGGCTGCAGTGCGATGGTTTCTGATGGTAGCTTTTGATTTTGCTTAATAATTTATTTCTCCATTTTATTCCAGTGAGAGCATCTTCCAAGGGCTAACTTTTAACGCTTCCGTTTAATGATTGTAGTACGATTTGTTATATTGCTACAGATATTTATTAGTCCATAAGCTACCAATTCCACCGTAGATAATTTTTTAAATCAGAGTTCACTCAGCGGGGTCGTCAACAATGGTCAACACATGGAGTCGTGTTTGGAAGGCTTCTCTCAGGAGAGTATTCGTTGTGAGTTCCTTGCGTTTTAATGCGATAGAATCTTAGTTAGGAATAGAAAAAAGATAGATTACGAGTTTATTTTTTGCATGTTTCTGCTATCTACTTACAGTTCTTCTCCTACATCTTGGTTTGCGTAGTCTTCCCGCGAGCATATTCTGCTACTGTCGCATCATGACGTATAATCTCGTGAGTAGCTTTACGTAGGGATATCGTGCTGGCTTTGTAAGTAGCAACTAGATCGTCTCATTTAAATAAACTATCGTTTTTAATTTAGTAGTTTCCTTATCCTGGGCGTAATATATAATTTTCAATTGCACCCTGCATGAACTGTACCCTTCTAGATGAACGATATTTCCTTCTTTTTTGTCTTCATTTGTGGGAAGGAAAGGAGATAATTTTCTTCGTCTTCTACTCTATGCGGAGTGGCTCCCCTCAGGGAGGCACTGTTAGGTTACCTCAGGTATAAATAGGCCTTCAGGGTCGCTAACGTTTGGGCCCAATATGGTTCTTTCATTTTTCACACCTTCGCTATCTCTTCTTTGTATTTTCTTCCTCTTCATTCTTAATTTGCTGTTTCTGTGCGCAGAGGATCCTGAGTGTGAACACACCATGCGTATAGATTCCCCGTTCTCTTTAGTCCGTACTGAATGGTTCTTTCTCTTCGCTTCCTTAAGATCCCGTTTCATGCGGGTAGGGAACTTCAAACCAACTGGTAATCTAATTTTCTGGTCGGTAAGTGTGGACGTACGTACCCGCTCCAGCAAGTGGAACAGTGAAGGGTGACAGTGACACCTCACTGCTATTGGTGCACTGTGGGGCGTGGCAGTGACACCTCCCTGCTATTGATGCACTGTAGGGTGTGGCAGTGACACCTCACTGCTATTGGTGCTCTGTGGGGCGTGGCAGTGACGCCTCACTGTTATTGATGCTCGAACATGGAGCATTAGCAACGCGTACGAGTGGTTTTGATTACATTTATAAATTAGTGTTGGAATATAAGATATGGATACCGGAAAAGCGTACTGAAAACACTAAAACGTCTTTTGCTGCCCTTTCTAAGCACATATTGTATATCATCTTAGCGCACCTTAATTAACTTCTACAGTTTCCCCAATAGTTATGACATATTTTGACGATGCCCCCATGTAATAGCTGGGATCTGCAGGTTCGCTCGGACCAAGATGGCCTTTGAAAGTGTTCGTCAACCTATTCTATAAATAGTGGGACACTAAGCGAAATTAGATTACTAAACAGATGTCTAGAAGTATGAGTTGCGGCATTAGTCTACTCATTACAGTTGTACCACTTTTGACCTCTTACAGCCAGTAGTGGCTATTGTTAATGGAAAAATTAACTTCATTAATCCGTTCTGTAAAAACGAACTTCGATAACAGTTTATCCGTTAATTATTTAGGAGTATAAAGGAAGTTGACACTTAATTTGCTGTTTCTTTCTTAATTTGCCCATTTCTGACACTTCTTGAATTTACTTCATCTCATATATACTTATAACTCCAATAAATACT
>VOMN01090798.1:0-30758 GCA_014899125.1 Orchestia grillus | reverse complement strand
TTTTTAAAGGTCCTCCCGATAATACGTAAGCACCGAAATACGTTTGTCTTTCCCATCACACGCAAAAATTGCGGCTATCATGAAATATGTTTTGTCACGCAGGATAAGTTTGGGTTTGTGTGACAGCATGAGGAGATTGAAGTGGTGCCATAAGCAGAGGGTTAACATAAATAGAGGATAAGTAAGCTCTTGAGGTCCTATATGAAACACCAATGTTTAATATCATGTAAGAGCAATTAGTGCTAAATGCCTTTTAAAAAGTGCTCATTAAATAGTGAAGACCTGATGAGCAGCACCGTCTTTAACACCCATTGCATAGCGTCAGGTCCTAAACATTATTTGAGACATATCCAGTCTTCAATATCCCTCAAAACAGCCATTTTTGTACGTTCTGAAGAGCATGAAGTCCGTAGCTTTTCCTCACGAGAGCTAATATTTAAAATATCCGCAATGAAACAAGCACTCTTCAATCCATGCAGATAATGTGTCTTCACAATTCTCCAGAGCACACCATGCTCTTCATTCGCTCTCGTGAGGAAAGCCAAGCAGATGTTTTCCTTTCGGACTTTAAATTTAACAAAACATTACTTAACTCTCGCATTTTGAAAACATTTGATTGTAGGTAGCAGGCGCACTTTGTGCCCATGGAAAATGAAAATACCGAAAATCCATTGAAACTTTTGAAGAAGAAACTTATTCTAACTCGTACAAAGTTCAGAAAAAGCTCTGGGCGCGGGAATGAAGGTCAATGAAATTTCTGAGAACAGCTGAAAAAACATCGCGCAGCACGAAACTAAGATACTGAATAATGATGCAGTCCTGTCGATTTTTCAGTAACGTGATACATACATCAAAATACTCCAGATATACACAAGCTTTAACTCAAGAGCAAGTGCGGTATTTTTCGCAGAGCTTCATTGTAAAAACAAGACAAACGTGAGATGAAGACAAACATGCAATGAAATATGACGTCAGTGGAACTCGTGACAACGCATTTCACATCGAACAATAGACACATTAATAAGACAACCGCCCAGTGTAGGGCAAGCTCACCGTTTCTGAGAGGATAGACGGTGGCCCAGTATCCGATGGTGACGAAGACGTGCGCCGAGAAGGCAATGTTGGACGACACCCAGGCCGACTTGAGCGAAGTACCCATGCACTGGTACCGATACTCACCTGCACAGTAAAGCTTGCCTCAGTCCAACACCGCTAAAACGTTACGCAGGTGTAGCAGACCTCTGCATGTGTGATCTCATGACAGTGACCCAAAACAATGTCCAACGGCCAAACAGCACAAACAGGATTATCGTGGTTCGAATCGCCTCTCTCACGAAACGTTATGCTACCAAATTACGAAGACAGTTTCCTTGAAGTTCGCAAACAGTCGTAATCGAAAAGCAGGGAATCAACGAGGATGCTGTCTAGCACTCAGCTTCAACAGCACATAATTGATGAAAACCATTGTTCAATTATTGTAAAAGCTACACAAAAAATGCTGCATAAAATATAGTCTTCTTTTCAAGATTATGATAAACAGCCATCAATCATGCATAATTCAAGCTCTTTCCTGCAATGTAAAATGTACCATTTTCAAACTAAAAAAGTAGGAATAAATGTTATTTTGAAACAATCCCAGTGTAAAATCCGTAGAAAATTTGTAATTAGCACAAAATTTAAATGACCAGTCACTAGAGTAAGAGACCAAGGTTCCTATTTTTCACCATCAGGAGGAACTACATCCATCCATCTACCAATCTATTATACCCAGTAAAGTACCATGTATTCACCCTATAAAACCGCCCCAAGTAAAAATCTGAAAAATATTAACTTGCATAGTGATTTTTCTAAAGCTGCTGTATAAACACAATGTCCATAGCTAACCATGAGCTTGAACCTCTCCTACAAACAAGCAGCGTTGCTCACCAATGTCGGCAATGCGTCGCATGTGCAGGATGACGTTAGCAGCGTGCAGCGCAGTGTCGTACGCCAGCAGCCAGATGCTCCAGTTGGTGAGGTAGGTGAAGTAGTGCACCTTGATGCTCCAGGGCGCGTCGTAGTCCATGAAACCCGCCAGGGACCACACGGCCCACGTCGAGAAGTACATGGCCCAGAAGAGCCGGTAAGCCAGGTACAGGCATGACATGCGACTGTGCTGCTGCCACTGCACAACCAATGTTACACAAAAATTAGGTATACAGTATGTCCCACAAAAACCCGAAGAGTATTTTTTTCTCTCCGTATCAGTAATACCATCATTAAAATACCACGAGCCTTTAATTTCTAGCAAAATAATCCTTCAAAAAGAGGGTTCGGTTTTTTGTGGGACATACTGTATAATCATCTACAACAATATTCTGCCATAGTCCATCAGTCTGCCGTCTATGTTCGTTAAGTTACCCTTATCTTAAAAAAAACAATATTGTTATTGGTGTGCGTGATACGTTCTCTCAGTAATTATACAGGAGTAAACGGCGTTTGAAAGGACCTCGAAATATGAGATTGAAACGGTGGTATCCTGGCTACGGGGTTTTCGGGACAAAGCTATGAATATTTCTTATCCGAAGAATACTACATACTTTCTAATCAAATGAATAAAACCTATTGAAAATTGTCAAAGGACAATATCTATCAGTGAAAAATTGTGACAAGCAAAAAAGAGGGAAGACTGATGATAGGCTTGGTTGAAGACGTGGTACCACACCCGTCGAAGCACACTTGGAGTGGATCCACGAGTGCTAGTGAGGACAGTGAAGTGATTGTGATAGGACAACTAAGTGACTGTGTTTGTACCAGGGCCTTGAACATCGGTGCTAGTATTCATCAGTAACTGACGCACGTTCAACACTTGATTAAACGACAATAAGTAAAAATAAATGGACAGTGAACTTGTGTTTCAGGACGTAGATTTCTCTTTCACGTTAACAAAGGATAAGGAATTATTAAAGCACGATTCTTTGAATCTCGTTCTTTTAATTTCATAAATAACAAGAATTTCATTTAAAATATCACTGAAATTCGCACAGATCTGCCTAGTAAAATATAGAAAAAGTAGTCTTTCTTCTATGAGAGGAGCGAGTTACGTACAAATGGAGACTTGATGGCTCTTTTCCGAAACGCATACTTTTAATAAAAATGTTTTACCTACCAGGAAAACTGAATGCACTAATAACTCTGGAGCACATTTCAAGTCTTTGAAAGTCATGCAGGTTTAATTGTGGTGAACACTAAAAACATAAATCGACAGTGAAAGCTAAAGCTTTTCGTTCAAGCTGCCTGGCAGAGACTACGGGGGATTATACCTGCAGTTTTCTTTACGCATTCTATTTTACAATTTCAATACAAGCTGGAGCTTTTCATCAAAAACAAAGACAGATATAAAGAGATTCCATATCTTCATAAGCTGCTGAAGCTGCAAGATGAAAGAATTTCTTGCTATATTGCAGTTCACATGCCCATAGAGCGTACCGAGAAACTTGTGAAGGTAGGACTCGAGTCATGACGTGCAGAAAAAATGACGCTGTGAGGGGCTACGCGCAAGAAGAAGCTCCTACAAAGCCGGCACGAAAATGAAAACGTCTGGCTTTGATATTTCCAGTGAAAAAAAGGCAGGCGGGAAACGGGTTGAGCAAACACGACCACTGCTGGAAAACATCGCAACACGGTGATAATGAATATGCCAAAAACAATTTGGGTGTACTCGCATTAGTAATCCCGTTCGCAGTGTGAAAATATTGGAAAGCTCTTATACATGCACGAGGGTGCGCGAGAAATACGAGGCATGGAAATTGTCACCCACAAAACTTTGAACAAATTCCCCAGAAGGTTGTTGTTAGATAAGCGTTGTCAGGCGATCGAAGTCGCGAATCTCGCACAATATTACCACTTTTATTGCTCCGAAAAAGTTAAACGAAAACAACCTCCTGTCCTTAATAAGAGACGCCGACCAACATGGAAATACAGACACCAGAGATTTTGAGAGAAATGGAAAGAATGGAGCGTGTTAGACGGCAGTGGCTGCAAAAAAACTTGTTTCAACATAAGCAGCGAAGTTTTCTGAGATGGAAAGAGTGGATTAGATCATTCGTTAGATTAAAGCTCCCTATCCACATGAAATGTGATACAAAGATAGCGACGAGAAAAGGGACCATCTAGTACGGTAAGTCTATTTTCTTAACTGTACCAAATAATTGAAACTTCATGGAATAAATCGAGGCAAAATTCTGATGCAATGAAAACTTTCCAAAAGAGTTTTTTCTAATTTAAATCTATTATTAGGTAAGATTTGAGACTGATTCGTAATTACTAGGTACATAGCCACATGCCTCATTTCACAGAAAATTTAACTCTTGTTAAATATAATTTCTGTACCTTATTGAAGAAGTGAGTAGCTGATGATAAATTGACGACACAATATTTGGATCAAACTGTCTAGAAGAACGTATTAAGTAACTCAGCGTTGTTCTCTTCAAAAATGATCATTTCAGAAATAATCCTGGATACGAGCTGCGTCCCCAGTCCAAATGAAGGCCCCAAAACTCTAGCCGCGTGGGTCCAGTATGGCCCGCCCACCCGCCGAGCACCTCCTTAACGTACAGGCAGGCCTCAGTCGCCCAGCTTTCCCACAGTATTGGAAGAAGAAACATCGTGAGAGCCTCGTTCATTTTTAAACACGCAAAGCGGTCGTTTCCAATATCTAAGAGCTTGCCTAATGTCCTCTACAGCCACCACAGGTATTCTTAGAAAACCGAGTTTTACTCTCGCATGAAGTTTTTATTGGAGGTAGAGAGATTTTTCCACAACTACCCATAGTAATTTACCTATCCATTAAACAGACCTAACGATTTTGTTTTGAAAGAGGTATGTAAACAGAAGTACCAAATGAAATGTTTTCTAAATAAATTTCAACGAAAAGGAAAGTGGATTAGAGGTTATAAAATAAAAGTGGCTTAGAGGTTGTAAAATAAAATGCATTTACGTAACGACAAACCAGTCGTGAAAATAGCTGCCATTTGCCGAATCACAATCCACGGCAATATATGGTTTAGTGTCGAACGAGTCCTGCGAGAATCGGGTTCCTTGTCCTGTTACAGGAACCGATGCATAAATAATAAATAAAGAATCTTATTAACGTAATTTCGTTAGGAATGGGTTGAAATGAGCAGCAAACAATCCATAGACATGAAAAATATGAAACTGAGTAATAGTTTGAAATACTTGTTTGACTATTTCCAATTTCTAATTCTGGTAGCAAACCGAAAATATTTCTCGAAACACCTGAGTGATATAGGGCTCCGAAGAGCTTCAACTGTATTTTGATTTCCCGAGTATAATTTCTCTTTTCTGGTGACGCTCCTGCATCGCCTTGCAATGCCACCTTCGATTTACTCGGTAAAGTTATGCCCGATTTCTAGTATAACATTGGTCAATACGCCCGAACGGGTTCAAGAAACGAATGTGTCTAACCTTAACGAGTTTCAATTTTCACAGTATTTTGAAGCGTAATATTTCCCAGTAGATTTCACGAAGGGCGTGCCATCTTCTTCTCCAAGAAATGATACCTCGGGAGTAATTTCGGGTCACAATGCCGAGCTGCCGTTTAGGAACATTGTGTTTAATGTTCTTCCAGTCAGAGAAAGCCCTACACTCGAGGTATCGAGCTCGACAACAGTGGGAGCTCGTAACGGTTTCAATATTCGTCTCATTTCGACTCTACTCTCCATAGAAACGCGTGTCGAAGCTCGAGGGATGGAAAGCTGGAAAGCTCTCCTTCGTGCTGACCTCGCATTCCACCAGCTTCACAGCTGACCGTTATGTTCGTTTGGAATAGTTCACCTATAATCTTTTCAACTCAAACCTCGTGAATGTGTTGAATCCCAGCTTCAAGATTTATTTCCGATATAAGCAGCCTGGTTCCGGTTAACTGCGGGAAATTCGTATTTTGCGCTTTATATACTTTTTACCATTTATTATTTTCCCGCTCGCTGCACTCTGTAGCGTTAGTAGGTTCCCCTCAATACATCAATAGGTTCCCATTCTAGTTGCTTCAAAGAAGGCTCTCTATGTATTCATGCAGTGGGTTTATCTTACTACCGTATTCTTTCGAGGAAGTATCGCACTCAACTTTAAGTAATGCTTAAATGTGCTCATTAAGTTGGGCATACAACTCGTAAATACAAATTTCTTAGGAAGTCTTGAAACGCACGAATCTATTAACGTGTCAAACCAGCAAACTCATAGTTCAAGTAACGATCCCGAGCTCATACGTTACAGCTAATGTATTTATCGAAGTCACTCGTACTGAACATCGGCTCACACGACACTGGCATCCAGAACAAGCGAGAGTGTGGCAAAAGAGAACACTGTAGTCCACCCAATAACAAAATTAATCAACATCAGCCTTTGGCAATGAATACCGAGTCTGCGGAAAACGTGTGCAGCGAAGGATACAACAAAGAAATGCTGCGTGCCTCAAGTGTTCCGAGAAGGAAGCATACATTACCGTTTTTACAAGTGGAGCTCAGGAATTCAATCTATTGCCCAACGAGTGCATGATCCTCAACACAGAGATAATTTTTTTCGGAAAATATCCCGAGGCGAGGAACAGAAGTTACTGAGAACGATGATACTCAAGTGCAAACGTACTTGAAAGCGTACGTTTCTACTCCTTAATTAAACAAACGCTTGTAAATCAATTTCTACCATTTTTGGACGTGATTCCAGGGTTTCAAAGACACCGATTTATTATGAAAACTCAAGGACTGATAACTTCTTCGGCAATAGAAGTAATTAATAAACAAATGAACACTTTAATACAGAAATACTGCAATAACTTTCGCATTATATCAACGACATCAAAAATACTAAATGCGGTCGATCCTTTCATCAAGATAACAAATTCAAGTCTAAGCTAAAACTCAGGATAGCTAAAAACTGCGTTCACTTGCTTCTGAGAATAAGATAGCAGGAATTACCTTCCAAACAGCTGAATGTTCAGTGTTCCGCCTTACCGTCGAATGTTGAGTGTGAAGCATAATTGGCCACTCAAACCGGGCTGGATGCCACGATGCTTAGCGAACAATTTTAACTTCGCTACAGTCATAATGCCAAACTCGTCAATCCTTCAGAGCCGAGAAGGCTTTCGAGAATACACCGAACTAAAGTACATTTTTGATTTAAACTAGTGTTCAAATGTAGCTCGAAAATCAGGGAGAGATGTGCACATTCAGTCAAACGTCGGCATATTTTAATTCCGAATAAAATGACGACGAATTTACTCAAGTGGCCTCATAATATGCTCCGAGTCTTTAAAGATGGGTAACGGTCAGAAAAATCCTAAAAAATCAAAGTAAAATTGTTCAACAACTGGCTAAATAACACGAAAGGCTTCCAAACTTTAGAAGGGGCAAAATTAAGTAGTAAAGGCTCTGAACACATGAGAACTTGCATCTAGAATAACCAGTCCGAGTAAATGGAATTTATCTACTCCAAATCATACCTATTATGAAAATCGCCTTACTCATCCCGACTGAACAAGAGCGACTTCATATAGACTATCGAGTTGATGCTGGAAAGAAACCAGTAAAAAATGAAATCCCACTATCTACAAATCCGCTCTATTTACAACAGGCAAAACATCGCATTCTCCATAATTTATAAAATGAATCGCACAAATCACGCAACGCAGTCGTACGAGTTGCCGACTGCTAGCTCGATTCTACTCGTAGAGAGAGGCCCAGAGTACCGGATTACACAAGGCGTTCCTCCCTTTCATATACGTATCACGAGAGTCCGGCAAGAAACTCGTCCTGCAAAAATCCTTCCAATTCTTCACAAAGAATAATTACTGATTCGTGCATGTAAACGCACAACTGTTAAGAAATTTTAGAACTTTTCGAGAAATGTTTAGGAAATAAAATTAATGTATGCTAGCGCATTGAAAACAAATTGAGTAGCTTAGCGTGAATTACTTTCAAAAGGATGTGTAGAGCTTGGCTGGATTGAGCCTGGTAAAACTGCCTAGGTAAAAAGTATAAATTGAACGAAAGACGAGAATACTATTGTTGCAGAGCATTGCCACATAAAAATAAGAAAGTGGTACCTCCCTACCAACGTATTTACGCCTCGCCATGCTATTACAAAAGAAAAGGAAACTATGGAGGCTGCGAAGCACAATGGTATTTTTGTAAGGGTTACACTTAGGTGGTAAAGCTTTCTTTTAATAACTCGTCCGAAAGGATTTAAACGCATAAAACCACTGAAAAAAAATTACACACGGTGTTTTTCTATTGTGTCTTCGGATAAAAAATATCACATTTTCACACACAAATAGACGACAGCCATAGAGCATTCATGCGCTCTGTTCGAGGTCGCTCCGACCCCGAAGTCATTTCAGGAAATAAAGAAAGTGACGTGGTCAAAGAATCTGCGGGAATCCATCTTTGTTTTTAGCTCTCGTCGAATCTGAAAACTGTTGAGGCTCCATTCAAGTTTCGTGCTGCAATTTGAAAGCCAAGACCGGCAGAAGCAAACGTCAAATCAAAATAGAACAGCGTTCTGACATTCGTATTTTCGACCCTTCAAGTTTAAATCTTGTTAATACTCGCACCCAAAAGCTGGTCCGTAAACAAAGTGCGAGCTCTTGGCTGCTAAGACGCAAGAAAAATCTACACATTTTCACTCACTGGTGAAGCAAGACTGAGTGGACTTTTCAATTCAAGAGCTCGAAGAAATCTTAAAAGATTCGGTCGTGTAGTTGAGGTCAGATAACTGCAACATATGTGAAAGATTAACTTCATGCGGAAAATAGTGGAATAATGTTCCCTGGTACATCCCCACTATATATAGGCGGCTGACTTTTATGCTAGTACAATACTTAAAAAATGACTAGTCTTTGTGGTCCAAGAATTTAGCTCGAGTGATGTCGCGGTCTAGCCCAGGTGCAAGAAGTGTAACGCGTCTTATGATTAGAGCCAATTCAGTCAAAAGCGCTGCGCATCTGGGCTGTCTTGGACCGCCACGAGAGCATCGCTGCTGGCAGGCACGTGCTTCTTTCACTGCTATGCAACCAAGGATACATAGGTGAACACTAAACTTATTGAAGTTGACCAATTCGAGAGGACACGTCAACATTCGTTGGACCTATGTTGATACGACGGGATAAAAATAATATCATGGATGTTTACAGATACAATTCAACAATTATAGTAAATATAGAGAGACTCACGGCAGTGCTTAGGCACGCGGTGAGCACAAATACTGCCGTGCACACGGAATTAATTCCTCTACCGGTTGGCATGTTTTAATGAGCAGCGAACTTTGCCAGGGCACGTCGCGCATGTTGTCGAGTGTACACCGAGACCCCAGCACGAGGTGAAATTAAAATTTGTGACAATATGTGTGACGCCCTCCGAGCTGAACAAGGTGATGTATCATTTTCTTGAAAATGGCAGAAAACGGGCCTTGACTTTTTTGATGAGAATGTTCCCATTTTCACTCTACTTTTAACCCTAAGTTCAGAGAGCTTTGGCCTCGCCTACCACCTACCCACGAAACGAAGATACACCTCCAAGGGAGTGTGGGATAGCATTATCTACAAAATCAAGGAACTGGTGTATCGGCGACTTCAGCTTGCCGGGCCTCATAATAGTCGCCGAGGTTCATCAAGGCTCGTCGGTTTGGACAAGATGTGAGCTAGGAATGTTGCTCTGTGAGTGAACGTCTCGCATAATAAGAAATTAACAATTACGCTCAGCATTCAGCCGCATGCATACAAGGCCCACGAAAGCACGCACTAGGGAAACGTCTGTAACGAATATATCAACTGAATACAATGCCCTTGCAATGTTTTATTTGAATTAAAGTTAAGGAATATGCCAGAAGTATAATAAATCCGTTCAGTGTGAATTCTTCTTCAATGGGTTAATAGTCAAGAGCCAGGAGAGACGAACCAAACTCCAATGACAAGGCACAAAGCAAAAAAACTATTCGACAGTACTTGACAAAGTGTTAACACTCACTGTGTGCAGTAGCTGTGAGTAAAAATGAGAGTATTACACTCTCAGGACAAACTGTGCAGCTAGAGTCTGCTATACCCCTGGTGCACGGGTCGAGATCCCAAGTCGAACTTGTTACTTTGTTTCGAGAGCGGGCGGTGTACGTGGGTGGCATCCTAATGCGTCGCAGAAGCGAGCTGAAGTGACACTCTTTTTGCCTTCACCCCAAATTGAATGTGAAGCTTGCTTTTGAATCACTGTAAACTTCCAAGTTGACGTCAAAATGTGCTTCAAAATTGAGCTCCGCTAAAGTGCTGTGATCACTTCTGGTCGGTCCAGCTGAATGAGGTGCAGGCGAGCAGACGGCACATGCTGAATGTCTGAGAACGTACTGACATCAAGGCGGTAACTTGCGTACAAGACAAGAACTGCACCACGACGATGCAAAAAAAGAAACGCGCAACGTAACAATGATATATGATAATGAACAAAATAAATGCGAGGTTGCCAACACATCCGGAGATTGTAGAAACACCACCAAGCACCTAGCGAAGGACAAATGCAGCAGCACAAGCATGGTTCACATCTCAAACGAGTGTCACTGGCGTGTAGCCCACTTCACTGGAACACAGCCTTGCAATTAGGTTAAAAGGCCTGTATCTTACATTCAAGGGAGGCCACCGTCGAAACCCTAATCAGCTTACACCAACCGTATAAGTAGTTAATTCCAACATTCCAGCCAGCTAACACCAACCGTATAAGTAATTAATTCCAACATTCCAGCCAGCTGACACCAACCGCATAAGTAATTAATTCCAACATCCCAATCAGTTTATACCAACCGCATAAGTAATTCCAACATCCCAATGAACTTACTTCAGCAACCAGAAACTATCCGTCCATTTTTATACTCATTTTGTACCGGAATTACTCCGCACAAGTAATACCAATGTGAACATCCCAACCAACTCTGAGGCTAACATCCCAACCAACTCTGAGGCCAACATCCCAACCAACTCTGAGGCCAACATCCCAACCAACTCTGATGCCAACATCCCAACCAACTCTGATGCCAACATCCCAACCAACTCTGAGGCCAAGACCCAATTCGTTTCAAAGTTAACATTCTTAGCAATTATTAGTTCAATCTTCTATTTTGGTCAATTGAAAACTACTATTTCGTATCGAAATGTACACTCTACACTCGCTTTCACACCGACACTTGTGCTCCATTCTTCCTATATTACTACCCCATTTCAAGCCTATACATGAATTCCACTATATCTTCATAACCAATTTCCCTTAGAAACTAATACTCAATTAAATTCCAGCGACCAAAGTTCCATTGTAGTTCGGTAATACCCTGCTTTATTCTAATAGCAATATGCCACAGAGAGGCAATGTCAACATTTTTTAACACGTTCAGGACATTTTCTCATTTTGCACCAATGCTATTCCATAAATGACCGATGCTCCTAGCCCATAAAAGGCCGACGCCAACCTCACATTCTAGGCTGATACAAATATCCTACGATAAATCTACGCAAATATCAAGTAACTAATAATAAAAAGAAATAAGCAGAATCACGTAACATTTCTTCTATATAATATTTACATACATTACAACCCACTTAACGAGACAGAAATTTTACCGCATCGCTAACGCAAACGTTTACAGCATCGTTAATAAGGGAAAACTTTATCGAAGCCAAGGTCATTCCTCTATGATACGATGAGAGTTTCACGAGACGAATGTTGAGCAAATATAATTACGGAAAAGATGTGTTTACTTTGAGGGAGGACAGAGCACTAACTTGGCCGGTGACGAAGAGGTGCGGTGCGGGATGGTCGAGGCGCAGGTTTCTGAGCGCCAACTCCTCCCTCCAGTTCCAGCCGCTGCCCGGCCCGACCTGGCATGGAAATAACCAGTCGATAGATAAGAGCAATGTGACAAACTAGTTCTATCTGCAACAGGAATCGCTCGGAAATATGACAGTCGATACGATACACTGAAGATTGAATGGAGCTGACTGAAGCTAAGAGAAATCAGTCACAGGACACGAAAGGAATGCAAAGAATCTGTCCAAAAAAGAACCTGCCTCGAAGAAAATGACGACAAAAAATTAAGAAAGCATCGACTTGGCTGTTTTGAATAGAAATATTGACTTCATAAGATGGTAAATAAAAAACAATGAAAAATTATGTATTTGAAAATAACTTCATTTTCCTACCGCATTTTGCGCAAATTATCAACCGTTAACGATGAATAATAAAGCACACATTTGTTTTACAAATATTGTCTAAAGTAGCACGTCCATACTATAATATTTTCATCGATAACAGTAAGAAATCACTCAATATAAGAAATTAGTACGAAAACAATCACTAAGGCAATCATCTAGATAAGGATTGACTCTGACTGACAGTGACCCTCCACAGCAATGTAAGACCCAATGACCACTAAAACAGGCTGGGCGCTTCGACGACTTCCAATCAGAAATGAACCACGATAACTTGCCGGAGTGTTCCTTTGCATATCAAGTGACAATTCGACATGTACCACACAAAATAATAAGTAGCACAACATGACAAAGTCAGCCTAAGAAGCGCCACGTTAGTGATAATTGTCAAGCCACGCGCAGTACGCCGAAAATTCCCCAAAGAAAAAAATTCCAGCGATTCTACTCTAGTCATCACCGTCAACACGTAGTGACAGGGTTCCCCTCTGGCATTAGTTACGTTTTGAGAGCGACTTGACTAATTTGACAATTACATTGCAAGCGGTGAAGACTCTCCAACAACACTACACTAGCACTGCAAAGAGGACATAGCCAATCAACTAACTACTCAAAGGGTAGCGAAATGATGAAACTAAAATGAAATCGAATGAGACGATAAACTAGAGGAGGGCCGCTATCAAGAAACAAAATTAGTACAAGAAAAAAAGCAAGAAAGGCTGCAATCAAAAGTCACAATTTACAGAGAAGTCCTCAGGAGCGTTGAGAGGCAACGGCAAGACCAGCAAGTGAAGCAGTTCTGATTAGAGGGTAAGTTGTCCGAAGAGACCCCAGCAACAGCTCCGTGAATTGCGCTTGGGCCTGCCTCTGGGCATCAAAATTTGCTTGGAAGTAGAAGGGAACTTTGGGCGTATTTTATTTACCCGGGCACGAGATGCATATGAAAATGTTATAGCGTCAAACCCAGGACAGGCGTCGCAGGCTCCTGCAAAAATATTGGAGCGCGTGAAGTTGCAATGGTACGATGTCCACGGGCGAGTTCAGCTCCAACAACTGCGAGGTGGCAGTTGCCAACAGCAATGAGTGTTCGGGCAGTAACCAGCCACAGACGCTGCAGTCAGTGGCCATGAAACATAGGACTGACACAGCGCTGCACATCACAGGACTGCCACCGCGCTGCACATCACAGGACTGCCACCACGCTGCACATCACAGGACTGCCACTATGCTGCACATCACAGGACTGCCACTACGCTACTCGCAACTCAGATTCACATGAGTAGAGGGGACGGGCGAGCAATTTCCAAGCATGAATGGCCACAAATGCAAGGGATGGTCATCAAAGGAGAGGGAATGCGCCCAGAAAAAGGCACAAGCCTGATCGAGAGAAGCAGGACTCCACGAAGGCAAGCTCCCTCTGATGATCCAAGGTAATAAATGTCCGTCGAGCTCAGCTACGTAATTCTATGAAGAAAACCCAGCATGACACACAAAGTTGTCCACTTGACGTATGTATGACGCATCAAAATATTTCAAGGTTACCAAATATTTCAAGGGTACCAAATATTTTAACACGTATGCGGGTTCATAAACCTGCGTTGCCCGCGCTGAATTAAAAGGCTTGAGTAGAATTCAGTGGGAGTAAAATGTTGCCAAAATAATCTCGGGCACATGACCTGAAAAGAAGCTCGCACCAACTACAGGATGTGGCAGTGCACTAAAACTCGTCAGTACGTATCAGCAAAATAAATAGGCGCTTTCAAATCTTACCAGAAATAACGATGCTTCAAAAACTACACAAGCAAATGGAAACAATTTATAGAAAGAAAATACGACTATTATTATTAAATATGTTAGATTAAAGCTCCCTCTCGACATCGTGTGGGATACAAAGAAAACCAGTCTTCACAGCATAGGATATGGAAATCTAACTAACCTACCCTTACTGCCTATCTCTATCCCCCATGAGGGGAATACAAAAGTTACTTTCATTATACACACATTGAAATACAGTGCCACCTAAACAAAACTAAGTAATAATGACTCCTTTGAGCCAAAAATAGCAAAACAAAAAAGACAAGCGAAGCCTAGTCATTATAAAGAAAACCGCAGTAAAGCCCCCCTAAAAAGACGCCACACAGTCTAGTCAGGGCGAGCTACAAAGATCATCGAGCGTCATCTCGCCTTTTGATTAAAACGACATTTTTAACAACCGATCATACGCTGCACGGTTAAATAACAAGAAATAATCCACCTTAAACAGTTGTAGAGCCGAGGCATAGTTATGCTAGCAGCAGTTACCCTTAATGCAATGACTATTCATTACATTGTGTAAATGGAAAAGCAGCAGCCGAGAATCAAATATCATCTGGAGATTGGCACTTAGTAAAATGAGAGAAATTGAACCAGCGTTAGCGAGGCATTCCCCGCAATTTCGTCCTTAATTCCTTTACCTGCACGATATGGACCGAGCTCTCGGTAGTTTTCCCTTGAGGTCCCATCATCATTTGCTAAATTTTTGGATGATGCCTGCTATTTTCTGGCGTGCGGGACCTAAAATCTCCGGCGGCAGGTTTCGGCCTCGACGCAGTTAACTGCACGGGTAATTACTCGACCACAACATAACAAATTACGTTTAAGAAAACTTCGAAATTTTAACCTACCACGACTAGTAGGAGGGCATTGAACGTGTTATTTGGTTTAGGGACGAATAAATGTATAAATAGGGCTGAAAAAAAGACTAACTGAAAGATAAGCTGACTCAATTGATCGATGTAACTTATAAAACAAAAACATAAAATTAAATAGGACGCTTGAAAGATGACGGAAGGTGACGAGGATGAGAACAGCTTCATTGATTAAATTTTGAATTAGTTTAAAGCTCGCCATCCGCACGAAATGTGACACAAGAGAGCGAAGAGAAGTTGCGACCACTTGGTATGGACTGTACAGAACGTACAATATATGCATGGGTGAGTTCCACACCAGGTATCCTACGCATAGAAAAGGCAAGTTAAGATGGAAGAGGAAGTAAAAACAAAGAAGCGATAGCAAAGAAGGTATGAAAATTGAAAGAAGCCAAGTAGACACGAAACATAGAAGCTCCGAAGACCTATTTATAGCTGAGGTAACCTAACAATACCCCTCGGGGGTCGCCGATCCCCATAGCTTAGGGTAGCCGGTAGACAAACCTAACGAACATAACCTACTGCCTGTTCTGTGCCTCCTGAGGGGACGAGAACACTTTCAGTACTCTAGTTTATCCTTGCTTGCAGAGGCGCTCTTCTAACTCTAATGCATGGACACATGGAAGCACTAGCCTCAGGTCGTGCGTATTGGAGTGGCTTGGCGAAAAGAGAGCGTTCAAAACCCGAACTTTGACTAAATTTAACACGTTGGCTGCGATATTATTTTCCTAAGGGCAAAACGACCCACCGGTGGGTCGTTTCGCGGTCAATGTGTTAAGCTCTTCCGTCTTAGCATCTTTTCTAATTACGATAGAGAAATTCATAATGAAAATATTTTCCATTTATTTGGAAAATACGTATCTCATTCGTTTCTTTGTTTCACTAATGCACGCTCTAAGTCAATTGCGCACTAATGAATCAACGAACGTTAATTTCAGCCAAACTGTACAGCCCATGATGTAGACGCAGAACTGTTGGGGTATATTTGGAGTCTAACTGGGCCTATTTTGTGACTCATTTCCATCCTACATAGTTAACACTATGCTCCAAACGCAGTAACCCACCACTGGCAGCGAGAATTTCAAAATAAGTGCAAGAATCAGCAAGCGAAGTAAAACCGAGGTTTCGCTAACGATCGTTGAGGTGGTCTTTTTCAATACTTTACGCTGGCCACTGACATGCGAGAAAACGGCAAGGAAATTGATGAAATTTCAACACTGAACTGAAAAAAGCGATTGCAAAAACAGCTTTTCTTTCGAGTGAAGAGTACTTTAGGAAAAACCCCGTACAATATTGAATTACAACCTATCATTTAGGCATCATCGCGCGCTTTCTGGCGGGAAATAATGACGCAAGGGATTTTACAGCTGCGTAAAATTCGCTATCAAACCGATTTACAGAAACGTTTTTCCTCCCCTCGACACGGTCATTAATGCACATTGCGACATTACAGTCCAGTCGCACAGGAAATGAGAATTTTCATCATTACGCGTAGACGAACAAGACAGAAGGCGTCGAGGAAGTGAAGAAGTACAAGTCGGTCCCTTCAGGATCTCAGTATCTCGCAAAAGTCCATACTTCAGCTCGACAGGAGCCCCTCTGTCAACAGAGACATAAATAGCGGCGGCAGCGGCCTCTGCCATTAGAGGACACTCGCTCAACAGAAATACAAATCGGCAACTATCCATCTCCAAATGAATGACAGTCGGCGACAGATTCACTCGCGTAACTCCGAGATGATTTAAAAATAGATTCTATAGAGCTTTACACCACAATTCTAGAGCAAGCTCCAAAAATATTTTAAATGTGCACAAAATATCTCAAAGAAAGGAAATGTGGAAAATAATTATTCGAGATGAATCTATTATTAGAAAGTAGTTCAGGATGTCAGTTGCACGATACGTTCTCCCTCTCGGTGAAAGAAAGAAGAACATAAATAGAACAAAATATTTCAATAATGAAACGAAACAACAACAATCTCATTCAGAGTTAAATATTTGTTTTACGAAAAGTGGCTGGCTATGCGGATGCCACTGAGGACCGTGACCACCTTTAGTGGTGCCGACGAGGAAAGACAACCAGAGCGATTCCTTTGTTCAGAAATTCGACCTGGCCAACAGAAAGGCGTCAAGTTCTCAGGTGAGCTCATTGATATTCTCCTTTGGCGCATCTTTCTCAAGGGAAGCGTTCGTAAAAATGGCACTGGAAAAGAAGTTGAAACTACGAGACAAAGCGACGTTTTCTATAGTAGCACGCAAGTAATCCCCGATATGAAGAAAAAGTATAATCCTCATTTTCTTGACTCAGTCATTGAGAGGCACAAAATAGATCCCTTATCTAAAATAGCGGAATGCATTGCTAGTAAAAGTTGCACAGTCACTGAAATCTTCAGTTGAAAACCAGAAACTACGATACCTTCAACAACCAAAAGAGAACAGTTTCAAAATAACTACAATCTTTACTTGAATTCCCCGAACAATAACAAGAATGTTTAGCATCATTACTGGAGGCGATGTTACTTGTAGTCTTATTGGAAAGCATACAAGCAATCACACGCACAAGCCTACGAACAAAATTTGCTCAATATTCGAAGAGTAGACAACAAGCGAATTGATGACTCGCACTCTAACTTGTTGCCGCGAACATCAACAACTGGTATTTTGAGGTAACTTCTCAGACAAACTCGCTGCGTCAAAAATTTTAAAACTCGCTTGACGCATCACCGACACAATCTCGAAACGATTATAAATTCATTACAGAAAATGCAAATGAGTTTAAAACCCTGTAAATCGTATAAATGAGACTGGAGAGACTTCAAAGTCTTCGAGATAAAATGGTAAGCATTATGAAAAATACTCACAGTTTCGGAGTTCAAATATTGCTGAACTTATTTTGTTCAGTTACATTTTTCTACATGACATATTCTTTGAATTTGACTTCAACTCCCACTTATTTCGCAGTGTTTCCTTTTCAAACAGGTTTTTCGCTGATAACGATAGGCAACACTATCGTGCACGAGAAGTCGTCACTTCCGCTGAGAAGGCGCTCGACCGTTGACGGGAAGCATTTCAATGACAAGAAACATCAAAAATTAAAATAAGCAGCTTGAAAGTTCCGAACACTCGTGCAGCATACCTGACTGCACTCACACGCTAACGTCCCTCACGAACAGGAAACAAGTTGTGCACAAATGAGACCTTCGCAACTCCTCGCAGAAATACAACTCCTGCACGTACAAGTACTCATTCCAGTAGAAAACTTGACCCAAGACAATCCTATAGCAGTAAGTGCCGCACATTCTGCTGGGAGTGATTAGGGTTACCACGACGAAATCGCAATTCTCTAAAGCATGCAGACGAAGACATACACCGTCAACATGTTATCTTATCGAGAGTGGAGCTCGATCAGGAAGGAGTTCTACACATCTCTCAAGTCTTCCCGTGCCACAAAGAGTGCAAAGTCCCTAGCATCAGTTACAAGGAAATCTCCGAGGCAACGTTAGAATAAGAATGGGAATTTCCTACTTCAACGGTCAAATAGAAATAAAGCATATTAAAACTCAATACACGTCACATACACTGACCACAAATTTGGACGAGGAAATTTATATTTCGCACCGAATGAGCACTACAAGACGGTCTGCACCACTTATAGATTTTCATGTTCAGTAAATTATAATTCATAGTGAGTCGCCTAATTAGGGACTCGCGATGATTCACGACAACTCAACTACCGAGAACTCTTGCAAAGAGTAGTGTAGTAATCTCAAAATTTTATCGTTTAAATTTTCGTGATCTCCATCAACATTAATTACCTTAGCTGAAGTAAAAGCGGGAATTAATTAGCAATATTTCTTGCGCACGGCAACAGCAAGTGGGTCGTAATAGACAGCTCACATCGAACTGAAAATACTCTTGTAAGATGGAACGTCTTCTCAAGGACGAATTTTGAAAATTAACTCGGCCAAAAAGCACGATAAAATTGAGATGTAAAAGCGAGAACAGCAGCCTGCGCTACAACGCTGCAGATAATGGGAAAATTTCCACGGAAGGCAAATGGAACGCAAAAGAATTCAAGCGCAAAAGCCTTGTTCAGGCCCTCTCAAGCTGCCCAACTGTGAAATTAGGGCGAAATTGTCAGTACTTGAACAAAAACTGCGCAGGGTTTCGAGCTTTGCACAAGAGCGAACAAAACTCTGAAAAATTTCTGGTGTTGACACGTTGACAGACGGACGTTGTCTACTGCTGCCCGTGATTTCTAGAATGCGAGATTTTGACAATAAAAGTAAATTAGAGCCCATAAAAGCTAATATCGAGCGTGCCAGCAGTACAACAAACATTGAGCAATATGTGTAACTGAAAACAAAGATTCTGATACTAATATGATTCTTTTAATTAACAGTCAGAAACGTAATAATAATAACTTTGTCATCAGCAATATAAAAAATGGGGAAAATATAAGTTAAACGTTGCTCTCATGCTTAGATAGGATTTGTATAAATTTCCATGTTGCAAATGAGAGAAATGCGAGGGAATAATATTCGTTAATTATAGTCATTCAACCCATTTATAGTAATCTCTCCAGCTTGGGCCATAATAATTTTCAATACTTGGGAAAAAAAGTGTTTTATGTTGAGCAATCTTCTTTATCTATTTAACGTCTTCTATGGGATCACCAATGTTTCAAAAACATATTTTTATGTGTTTCTTGCTGTTGATGAACGCACACTGGCAGTTGAAGTCCCGTTTGTAACGGCGGTGCTGCGTTTCTTGAGAGGATTTACGTCGTATGTTTACCTTTACGCAAGTGTGTGTCTCGTATCTTTACAAAATTCGTTACTTTTTCGTCAAAATACACATTCTAAGCTATTGGAAATGTAACCAAAATTTGCATTATGAATCTTCCTGTCTATGGGAACTTAGTCTACCCATTACATCTCCCTTCAGAGTATGTTTAACCACACGGGAGAATGACTGAAGAAGGAACACGACTAAAACAAACTACGAAATATAATGCCACAATTCAAGAAACTCGGCCCGCTGTTGGACATTTGAAACACTTCGCGGCAGCAGCTGTATGTGACGCGCTGACGACGAGAACTGAACTTGGAATACGAGTACTTTGGCCGACCATTGCATTCACTCACTCGCAATGCACGGCGCTTTCTTGCGTTTTATCCCCTCGTTTAGAAGAAACAGCCCGTAGAATAGTGCATTCTAAGAAAAAACTTCCAGACCTCCTCAACCCGATTTTCTACAACACTA
Source organism: Orchestia grillus (assembly GCA_014899125.1). Classification (NCBI taxonomy): domain Eukaryota; kingdom Metazoa; phylum Arthropoda; class Malacostraca; order Amphipoda; family Talitridae; genus Orchestia; species Orchestia grillus. The sequence goes on along the minus strand of VOMN01090798.1, from coordinate 10,575 downwards.
CATGAGCAAAAAATCATTTTATCCAGACCAAGGCAAGCACACACATCAAAGAACTATAAGAAAAACTGTTTTTGAAATAAAAACAATTCATGTTATGGCGAAATCGGTTGTGGAAATTCTATTACTACCTGTATATTGGCCGAGCACATAATCAAGGTGACCTGAAAAATGCTTTCATAAACATCAGTCTCGTTGAAAAAAAGGGCAGGTTGAATTGCAAAAGCAGCGGGAATTTCCAAAACTCTTTCCTACAACTGCAGGACTGAAAGCTCTGAACTACCTCAGCTGCGCAGGACTAGTTATCGTCTGAGGCACGTAGTGCCATACAGGACTAGGGTAACTTTATGAGAATTTTGAGCACTATGACTAATATTCTACCTTAATTTAACGCAATCTGACGCAACTGTGGTGCAAAGGCCGCGGTAAGCTGCATATGACTGAACAATAATTCATACGCAAGAGGCCGAAAAATTTACGAAAATCGTAGCATTTTCAAAACGAAATGCAGCTCGTATAATTGGCAGAGCGGGGGATACAAAATATCTCGTAAAGAATATGAATGCTGTATCGGACCCGAAAATCGTCAAACATTTAATTACAACAGCCATGAACTAATTATCTCAGATTCCCAACTGGAGTAATTGACTTGGGGATGTAAACCTTCATGCAATACTGCCATGCTGCATGTTAACTATCAAAAATCATTGAAGATATATAATACGAACAAGTACACCGACTGTTTTTTATTATTCAAGATGAACGAAGGATAAGTTTCATCAACACAGAATGTAACTTTGCTACAGCTTTGCTCAAGCTGAAGGTCGTACAAATACCCAACTCAAAACCCTGTACCAGCCCATCGCTGTGCTTTTTCTAAGCCATATAGGTTCAAAATAGAGTGGGAATGCAACAAAAACAGAGACCGGGACATTTCTAAAACAGACATAAAGCAAGCTAAAAATATTCACTCCACACGTAACCACAGTAAACACCAACGTACGAACTAAATTAACGTTGCTTTACCCCGAGCTTGCAGAATCATTCTTAAGAAGTGAGAGGTCCCAACAACGAACCATACATCAAGGAAATATTCACTTCAACAACACTTAATCATTCTCTTAAAACAGCCGCGACTCGCCATCAGATATTCACGTCCTATACTTCTACTAAATTTAAATTTTTTAACCAAGTTGACGTCGAGCCTGATGTTGGTAAATTTTCTAAACGTTAGTTTCCTCGTAAGTTTTAAACGCCTGAACTTCTCAACTTAATTTAGGGCATAAATTGCATCTATTACAGAAGTTCGGTGACTACATTACTTGAATTCAATTTGTTTTCATGACATAAATTAGATTAATTGATAGAGGACCAACATAGCAGTTGACGTGTAAGCATGCCTTGTCTTTAACTGCGTCGAGTTCCAGCAATTGCAGGAGCTCAAAGGACCGGGGCCTTTTTCCCCACTTTCCAGGGGAAATCAATGCAAGAAGCGTCATATGAAGAGCATAATTACGGGAGGGATTTAGGATTGATATTCGATAAACGCGAATAGACACGATAAAAGCGAAAACAGTGAAAAATACTACTGAAAGCTCAAGTATTACTTTACTGCCCAATTAAAATAGAAATTAGTTGGATTTATAGTTAGTTTAAAGCTCTCTATTCACATAAATGTCATTCAAGGAGTGATAAGGGACCATTTAATATCGATAGCGATAGAAAACTGGAAATCTACGAACAAGGCTTATTCCCTCAAAAGAATCCCCTGCACATAGAACCTGCGATTTAAAAATGAAGAAAAGACGGAGAAAAATTGCAAAAACGGTGTGAAAGTTTCACAATGGAAAGCCCAGTTTAACTATTCTACTGGAGCATCAATATATGTCTTTAATTTTGGCCACCCAAGCATAGATATCGCCGCCGGATAGATGATTATCGACATGACGGCGAAAGAGTTCGAATAGGAAGTAGGCATCAAAGATACAAGTCCCAAAGCCTGTCTATAGCTGAGGTATAGACCTTATAATTTTAATTTAAGATTTTATAAATGGAGAAATAAGTAGTTCAATAGAGTTCAGGTAAACGCCCAGAAAGGCAATCACAGGTGCGCTAATACAAGGGCTACCGGCAGGACGAAAGGGAAGAGGAAATATCTGCGCAAAACAAATGAAAATGACACGAAAGGCGCTGGGAGAACTTCTCGAAATCGAGCACATGTAATCCGAGAGATCAAATAAAACGCTCATTGCTGCACCGTAAAACCGACGGCAACCATTTGCCCGGTGAAATAATCATCCACGTTGTTTTAAAACAAATTCGAAAGCCTTGCCGGGCATTCATGTCAAAATAAATAGATAAATGAAAAGATGTGGAAGAGTTTCCCTTTACGTCGGGCAGAGATGGCCGAGGTTCCTGTAATTGCAGTCGAGATGTAAATCAAAGAGAAATCTAGGAGAGAACATCAGAGCGCTACAAAAAATTACTCGCCGTTACATTTGAAGCACCGCGCAACTCGTGTTCAATGGAGCTAAAGACTTCGAGGAATAAATGCGTCACTTTTGTAAATTATGCATGCTACTTGCGTTGAAAATTGCGTCATTAGAATTTGAGTGGGGCAAAATTCAGCCGAGAAATGCAATAACGCCCGAGTAGAGCTTACCAGGCTCGAGTCTAACAGCTTGAACGATGAGCAGTTTTGTAAAGCGCTGATTGCGGTAGCATGAAGCGTGCGGGTACTGCACTGGTGGATGCTCAGCTAACCTTAAATCTAGGCCCTAACGCTCACAAGCGCTCCCAAGACGCTCAAATGGACCGAAACGTTCGCAGACGTGCTCTTTAAACTCGTCCTATAATTTAGTTTGCTGAATAGCTCTTCATTCTTAATGGATATGCGCGTCCAAGGACCACCTTAACGTGAACACAAAATTAACACTTAAAAAAGAATAATGAAAGTTCCGGTTGGAAGGAAAATTTGGAAATGCGGATTTGCAATGTATTGCCCAATTAAAGTTCTACTGATGAAATTACGATAAAAAAAGGCACAAGTACAGAGAGAGAAAGTGAATACGTAAAAAATACACATGCGTACCAAACAATTGTTTTATCCTGGAATCGAAATGAAAATACAAAAGAGAGGAAGCTGCGAAGAAAGGAAAAGAATATGTTCTTCTTAAAAATTAATTCATCAGCATTTATTACAGTAAAAGAAAGAACAGCTGCTTGAAGGAACATAAATTTACTCTTGCTATTGAATTCACTATGAAAACCAAGGAAAAGGCTAAAGAAAATAGTAGTTTGATTTGCGTGGAAGAAAACAGTGAAAAGTTAACATGAAGCTGCTAGCGTGTATCGCTTCACATCGTTATTCACTGGACTTCCTCCAAAATGTACATCCATCACACGGACGAATAGATCAAATGCAAGATAAAATTTGAAAACTGAAACGAACGCTTACGTAATCGATTTAGAGTACTGATGGGCGTTTAGAGGGTGAAATATTCGTAAAAGTCAACTTGTAGGATTTTGCTACCCATAATCCACGATAATTTGCCAAAATTAAACTCGATTGGACATAACGTGTCAACATTTTGCTAACCAAATTACTTCGGCGATAAGGCTGCACTTAGCTATTTACGGAGCACTAGCAGCATCCCTACAAAAGTGGATTTCGAAATCCGTACAGACGGTGAAGGGTAAACTCAGCTCATAGCTTCGGTAAACGCAATATAGCAGAGCAGCATTGACAGCTATAAATTCACCTCTCACTAAATATTGCACAATTCACGTATGGACGAACTCGAGCGAGGCAGAGGAAACGACGCGAAGACGACAAGGAAAGGATCTCAGACACGCCGCTTTTGTTCATACCATCCACTCCCTACTCATCAATCACAGTTGGCTTACAAATGAGACACAACGGGCCTGCATGGCAGTAAAAGATAGAACAAGATAGCCCACAAAAATGGTACGTTCAGGCGTACGGAAGGAGAGGATTCGATTGAATTCAACTGAGTGCATACGAACTCCTCGGCCGCTGAACCGGAGGAGCTCACAGGTACGACAAGCAGCGAAGAGAACGAGGGGCGAGTAGCGCTGGACATCTGTCTAGGAGAGAGAGCTTCAGTAGAGTACACCTACTTGTGCAATGCGTAGCTGTGCAGTGAAATTCGCGAGGTCTGCTACTCGATCCACTTGATTGATTCAGACGGAATGTTGCTAGAACGCAGGTCGGCAGTCGTAAGACCATTCGGATTTAAACTTGGATAGTAGTTCCACTTCATGTAAGTTGCATATCGATACGTACTCGAATAGTTAACACATTCGCTGTCACATGACGCACATGTGCGCCGTGCGGTATTTTGCTCTCTTAGCTTAACTGCATTTTAGCCATGTTCAATTACTATCGTTATTTCCCTCTCGTTTCCGACTGACGTCTTCGTTAATTATGCATGGGTTCCAAGAGTTTCCGTTCTATAGAACCAGAACTATTAGAGAAATTACGATTTCGATATTTATTAAGGAAAATAATTGACTTTAGCATAGGAAATGAACAAGGACAACGAAACTATCATGAGAGCAGCGAATGTGTTAAATGGGTCGGTCATGGATATGTGTTACATGGGTCGGTTGTGTAATACTGCGTTAAGAAATGAACACCACATTGGACGTACAGATTTCTCATTTCAAGATTAGAAACGCTAACCTTCAGGCCCATGAATTGCTTCAAAAGCGATCAAAATGCTAGAAATACGGAAGCTCAGTTTGACTTAATGCTAAGCGCAGAGGAAGGCTAATTTGGACTTGAGAGCATAAGGCAGGACGGATTGGCCGGGCGCAATCAGAGCACCAGCTCGGCCAAATGCCCCAAATCAAAGAGAGGACTAGTCAGCGCAAATCGAGTTAGTCGAGCACGGCGTGTGCGGAGTGCTGGCACGTAATGGCTCCTGCATGTTTCTTGAGCTCGCAGGCGTCCTCAAACCGTTCATATTGCATTAATGCTTGCACTTGCTGTCTCGTTCACGCTAAAAGTAACTTGGTAGAATTTTAGGTGAAAACCATGCTATTCAAGCTGCTTTTTTTATATAATTGTACTGCCCAAGTGAGAATTGGGTGGTATATTAAAATTAATGGCACATTGTACTCAAAATTAGACATGGCTTTTTATGTGTCTTTAACGAATCTCAGGTTGTTACGTCAAACATTGGCATACACTTAAAATTTTCAAACTTATCTGCAGTGTTTCTTCCCGCCAACACTCCACTCCCCGTAAAAGCAGTTACGCTCGATTAGCAGAGCTGTCGTCCTGCCAAACTAGACCTACGTACTCTGCTGAGACTCGTCTACGGTCACACTCATCTTCATGTGAACACAGCGTGCTCTTCAAGGTCGGTTCAGCTTTCTAGCTGACAACGGGCGTCACACTGACTTTACTTTTCACATGCTGTTCAGCACCGACACGTATATCGAAGCTAAGGTTGAAATTGAATGATCTCTTGAAAAAAGCGATGAACATTCTCAAAACAATTACGTGCCCAAAAATATTGAACATTACACTAAAAATCAATATCCATTACCTCTTTCTATTAAACAACATATTGAATATTAAAATAATCTCTAAATCGCGCTACCAACTTTTCAATGATGTACGTTTAGGTCGAGCTACTATACTGGGCCTGAGGGATCCTGGCACCACAGTGGGATCACAACTCTGCGGCTGGGCCTGAGGGATCCCGGCACCACAGCGGGATCACAACTCTGCGGCTGGGCCTGAGGGATCCCGGCACCAGAGCGGGATCACGACTTACGGTGTGCTCCAAATAATTACTGCCGACGCAGGGCAGAAAGTCGTAAAAATGTTTACGGTCCATGGATATTGGAAAATATTAAAATTGGAGAGTGGCGGCATGAATTCCAACGCCACTAAAGTTTGAAATGCAAATAAAAAAGTGACAAAAGATAAGTTATAAAAATTTATGAGCGTTTTCGTAATGATCATACAAAATAAGTACCACACGAACGCTTTCCATATCGATTGTAAATATATTTAATGTTAAGATAGCTTCACAAATTTCAACTTCTATAAGCAACAGAAAACATGATTCCAAACTTACATCCATACTTCAGCAATTCCCCTTAAAATGCGATGGCGAAACCAAAACCCGGTCGAGATGTGATACACATTAATGACACTGCAAGGTCGCGAAATTGGTAATGCTTCGGGTGGTGTAGCTCGCTAGGGCCCGCATGAAAAGTACCTCGCAAATTTCTCGAATAGACCGAGAGATACAACGTAAAACATAAAATGAGAAAAAATAGATACGACACTCGCGTACGCGAGTTCGGTTGCGAACGGCGCTCGCCAGTACTACGAGAGAAATAAAAAGACAAAAAAGAGAAATGAAAGAAATAGAAAAACGAGAGAGAGAGAAGAAACTGCAGGAAACACTCGTTATTTTTTTAGACAATTGATAACTATTGAGCTTAAAGCTTCCTATTTTCATGAAATGTGATCGAAAGAGAGCGAAGGGAAGAGAGATGTGATCCTATGTCACAGACCATTCACTATGCACTGTATAAAACGTGGAACCAATGGACAGGTGTGTTCCCACATCGGATTCTCCACGCGTAGAAACAGCAATTTAAGAAGGAAGAGGAAAGAAAAGGCGCAGAAGAAATAGCGAACAAAGTATGAAAACCGAAAGATGCACAGTGGCACGAAATAGAGGAGTTCTGGGGGTCTATCTATAAAGGAGGTCGTATTTCAGAGAATAAGAGCAGATAATGCAGACTAGCGATAATTCCCTCCCTGCACGCTGTAGGACAGGACATCAGCATGCTCATCGCTTCCTTGGTTGTGTGGGTGCACTGAAAACAAGTTGCAGCTCTTTACACGGGCTCCGTCCTGCACCTTGGCTTTACAAGATGAGACTCGCCTGGTTGTGTGAGGCGCAGAGCTTGGTAGCTAACGCTTGTTTACCTAACGCATATCAAAGGGGCAGGCCACGTCTCAAGTCCCATCAAGATTGCGCCAAAAAGAAATTCAGCGAGTCCCCTGAACTCGCTTATTCTCAATCCCCCTGAGTCCTTTGCACACATAGTTCTTCTTCAGATACGAGTTTCAATCGGAATACTCTTTAAATCAAAGCTTTGCCTCCCTTGCTGGGTACGATATAAGGTACAACAACATTGAAGTCGAGGATTTTGGATTCGACTGTGGGAGTTCGACAAATGCACTCAACACAAATGGGCTCAGAACATCCCTGACGGTATGAGTCAACGTAAGCGTAGGGACAGCACTGGACAGCAAACTTTCCTCACGTTCTTCACGAGGAAAACTTCAGCAAATGTAACTAGAAGGTGAAACTGATGCCATCTGGCCGCAGGCTTTATTTCACCTCAATCTCGAGCTGCTCAACACTCTTTCAAGACACCTACTTTAACGCTTCCCAACACATACCGTGCATGTATAATTTGTTACACCTTCTGGAAAATTCTTTACAACGCATACCAAATAAAAACTCGAGAAAATTTCGAACTCTTCTGAACCAACGTAATTGATGTTCAACAGATGACCAATTGTCAGCAAAAACATTTAAGTAGAATGCGATCAATCCTCGACAGCAAATACAAAAAAAAATTCTCTGCAGTTCTCTTTCACAACATGAAGTAGGTAAGAAATAGAATCAGGTATAAGATAATTATTGTGTATGGGTATTAGCCACCTCGATCAGCACACGGCGTGTTCTAACAATGGCAAATGTGTTCGATACCAGAAATTATGACCGGCAAGAGTAACGAGACACGCCGTCAGAGCACTTGTACATGTGACTTGACACTAAATAGCAAAAGTAAAATGAAAAGAACGACAAGCTCAAACTTGAACAAATGGCAAATTTCGGTTAGTAACAGGGTTGAAATCGAAGCTATGCTCACTCATACAATCAGTAGTGACGTGCCAAAGCATTGGTAGACGTAAAGGAACCTGTCAATGTTTACGTATTCTAGGGCGTTTGTGAAAACGTTTCGGCGTCAGTTATCAGTATTAGTTAGGCAGCTTTGTGGTATCTTGAGAAGAAAACATCCAAAGTCTACGGATAAAGCTACGAAGATTTAACTAACTTTAAGAAATTAGACTTCAGTAGCTCATAACAAAGGAAGTATTTGTGGCAAAAATTAAAAAATAACTCGGCTATGTCAATGGGTATTTTGGAGGGATATGATAATTAGAGATTTTCATCTGTGTGAAGCTAGCAAAAAGTCGCATTTTATGGATTGAATTTGAGTGGTTCGAACAATAGTGTCTGCAGTGCCGGCCGCACGTTTGAACATGCACATAATACAGCCCACTCACCACACTTGAACATCAGTCTCTAAGAGGGACAGATTCAAGGTTGAAATAGGAATTGAATTATAAATGAAACACCAAACATCATTTTAATCGAACAAAATCAATCTACTTTAACGATTAACAGCCAAGTTAATCAAAACACAAGCATCGAGACTGAAGTTGTACATGAATAAAACCGCTTATTTTGAGATATATCTGATGCATTCAAGCGAGAAGACACGTGTCAATATTTTCTATAAACTATGCACATTTAAAAAATCAGTTCTCGTTCAGCAAAACTGACAACGACTGAGGAAACCTTTCATCTATCAAAGCGCTACGACGCACGGAACTCATTATACAGAAACACGGTAAGTCAGCTGGCAAGTGGCAATCTTGTACAAATTGCTGACGTAAGAGGACTTGCAGCATCAAGAATCTAGAGGCACGTTTCAAACGGAAGCGGAACTCAGGCTAACATTTGTTGCAAAAGTATTCGGTTATACTGGATAACTCTACGTCCGAGTACATAACAGAGAAAAAACACGAACGTTAAACAAACGGCTACATTAGTCAACAGCAGCTTCTTTCATTCAAACAAGTTAGCCCTAAATTCATTCGCAACTTATCAATCAAGGATGAAAACTTCCCAAATATTCGATCACTTCCCCTGTTGTCGAACGGTAGCGAATATAGTATCGAGAGCTTTCAAACTCTTCTGCTCAAGTGCGCCACACAGTTCAGAAACTGTGCTGCCAACTCCCTAGCCAGCCACACTTAAAGTAGGCCCGAAAGAGAAAAGACCAACAAAACATTTGTGGTTGAGCCGTTAAATTTTGCTAGCGGTAGGTTTCGAGAGGAGGCGTTTGTGGTTGCACGCATACGGCCACATCGAGCAGAAAATCAAGGGGGCAGGTGTCAAAAGGGAGCCGAAGAAGTTATGGGCACATCCAGTCTCGCAAGGAGTCCATAAACGGACGCATACGACGTACATAAACAGACAGCAATAGCGCACATAAAGTTCAGTTCTGCCGTAAAACGGGGCTCGGGAGCAGGGCAAACACTATAACACGCGACACATCGATGCCTAAACGCGACAAATATGAGGCTTTTGACGTACTTACGTATGACGAAATTTCATGAGGTATGATTACACATAAATTGCTTCAATCTTTTGTAGCAAAGGAACAACTCTGAGAAAGTCCAAATGGAAAACTAATAGACGTAGGCAGCAGAATATTCGTCTGAAAATGAGTACAGTACACCATATGACATACTGATATTGAATTTCGACCAATTCTACGGAAAAAACTACTATGATTTAGCTTACTTTATGACTTGCTGCTTTAAAATAACTTACCATAGGTTAGCAACAGCAAGGTTATGCCTAAAAATAAATGAGAAACTCTCAGTGTTGGAAGGGAGCACTTCAGAGGTATGCAAATACCAGTTTGGTACAAGGCACATTGAATTGATGGATCGCACGGGAAAAACCGCTTTTATACATATGTTGACAATGACGGCGAAAAAAATCCCATAAATTGCACGAAAGAAGTAAAGAAAGCCTTTTTAACTACAAAAGTGGACGCTGGATTCAGCTAGCAGTTAGTGCTACCGTTTCGGTGCTGCGTGCGGAGCTTTGTTGTGCTGGTATCCGAATTCCAAAGGCTATGAAGGGAAGCCGGAGGACGTGAACAACTTATGTAGCGAGTTGCTTCACAAAAGACCAAGAACCTTAAATACTAAGAAGAGAATGAAAACCTAGAATAAGATTATTCAATAACACTCGTCTTCATCCTTCTTGCTCAAGTAGAATGGCTTACACAGCAGCTTTAAACTCGTTCTGGTATTCGAGGCATGAACGAATGAATTAATAAATCGATATTGTTCAAAAATATGCTTGCATAACCTGCTACAGGAGTTGAGATGAAGTCCATAAAATATCCGTAAATATCTCCAACATTTTCTGCGAAAATTTAGAAGAAAATGAGAAAAAAATAGTCTCCAGACAACTTACCGTATGCCATAATTACGAGAATGACACTTTCGGCAATAAAAAAATATCACTCGACTCCAAAACTCATAATAAAAAACACTGAAAAATAATCTAGAGAAAAATTCGTCAGATAGAAACATTCGCACTCGATGCATACGAAAAACTATTACAATATACACCAAAACTTGGTCTCTTATATTTTCAAATCTTGGCTGATGATGGGTCGAGGCCCGAAACGTACTTATCTAGTTTT
>VOMN01090797.1:0-32464 GCA_014899125.1 Orchestia grillus | reverse complement strand
TCCTTGTCGTGAGAGGGTCTGGGGGTCCATTCCATGCCAAAATGGGGTGTGAGGGCCCATTCCACGCCATGAGGTGGGAGGGTGAGGGGGTCAGGGGGCGTTCCAAGCGACCAAAAAATGAAACCCGGATCACGGTCAACGGCACGGAAGGGCTCACGTCCGCAAATAAGAAAGAGGCGTGATGTGTGAAATATGATATGGGAGTCATAAATGAAATCTGGTAAGGGCATGACATACGAAATGTGATATGGGGAAAATTTAGGAAATTTGGTAAATGCCATATAAGAATATGACAAAGATAGGCTATGGGGAATGCCATAGAAGTATATATTTTAAACAAAATACTATAAGAACATGATGAAGCTAGCTAAAGGATGCTAGCGCATCACGCATTCATCCAGTCAGATGAATGATTTTTGAAGATATTCTTTACTTCACAGTCTGATAACAACAAATCGTGAACACAAGACTCGAGAAAATCAATTTTTTACGTGAAAGCCCGAAAAGAAATTACGAAAGGCTTAAAGTTAGCTACGTTAATCCATCCACTAAATAAACCTACGAGTAAGTTCATCAATCCCAATGGAGCAAAGACCGTTGTACTCGCGTAATGAAGCTAAACGACACTCTCCACCCTCACTGGAGAGAGCAGCAGCTGACCCCTAGAGGATGCTTGCACAAGCATCCTCATGCTTGCACAACCATCCTCGTGCTTGCACAAGCATCCTCATGCTTGCACAACCATCCTCGTGCTTGCACAAGAATCCTCATGCTTGCACAACCATCCTCATGCTTGCACAAGTATCCTCACGCTTACACAACCATCCTCATGCTTGCACAAGTATCCTCATGCTTGCACAAGTATCCTCATGCTTGCACAAGTATCCTCATGCTTGCACAAGTATCCTCATGCTTGCACAAGTATCCTCATGCTTGCACAAGTATCCTCATGCTTGCACAAGTATCCTCATGCTTGCACAAGTATCCTCATGCTTGCACAAGTATCCTCATGCTTGCACAAGTATCCTCATGCTTGCACAAGTATCCTCATGCTTGCACAAGTATCCTCATGCTTGCACAAGTATCCTCATGCTTGCACAAGTATCCTCATGCTTGCACAAGTATCCTCATGCTTGCACAAGTATCCTCATGCTTGCACAAGTATCCTCATGCTTGCACAAGCATGCTCATGCTTGCACAAGTATCCTCACGCTTACACAACCATCCTCATGCTTGCACAAGTATCCTCACGCTTACACAACCATCCTCATGCTTGCACAAGAATCCTCATGATTGCTCAAACACCCTCACGGGTAATCAAACACCCTCACGGGTAATCAAACACCCTCACGGGTAATCAAACACCCTCACGGGTAATCAAACACCAATTCTCTACAGGGAATTTTGCAATAAAGAAATTCGCTTCCAAGATGAAGTTACGTCCGAGAATGACGCCGACTCAGGAGTCCGAAGACGTAGGTTTGTATGTCGCTGTTGGGCTCGTGAAGGTTTCGCGGTCATTCACGACTCGCAAAAATCGAGTAAAAAGTTCTTTGAGTATTTCAGCCCATTAAAAATTTGCCGGCAACGAACATCTGAATAATAATTCAACCTATTTGAAACCTAACAAATATTTGAAAAACAGACGTAGATTCCTTATAATTAGAATAATTAAAAAATTATACGTTTCGTCACTTGAATAAAAGTACATTGAAAATAACAAAACCGTGCATAAAAAGAGGTGCGTTCACTCTTAAGAATTTGACTCTAAATGTGCACTGGGCTGATTTACATATGTTCAAGTTTGAATGAGTATTGAATGACCAGAACAGCACGATTGTGTTACCATTATCCTATATCGTGGGACCAACACGAGGAAGATGGCGGGACGATTCCGAATAAGATCGTGGAACCAGTCAATGGAGGCGGTGGAATCTTGGAATCCTGAAATATTTTCTCCGAGAGATGCAAAACACAACAGCATTTCATTTTGCTTTTAAAATGACGACTGTTTAACAGCGTTCTAACGATTGTTAACTATAATGAATGAACACTGACAGACGCTTTGAATGTGGAACTTGTGTTCTCATTCACACCTACTATGTGTCGTATAGTTTCGAAGAGTGGAAATTTCAAATATTTTACACCACGTGCAAAACTGCTATTAAGCGTGCGTGCGTACGTGCGTGCGTGTGTGCGTGCGTGCGTGCGTGTATGCGTGCGTGCGTGTATGCGTGCGTGCGTGTATGCGTGCGTGCGTGTATGCGTGCGAGCGTGTGTGGTTTCGTGACGTACGAGATGAACGGGGGACACAGCATAAACGTGTTCTCGTTTCAGTTCTAAGTATGAGGACTAACAAGACTTTCTTGGAACGCTGCAACGCACAAAAGTTCAAATGACTTATTGGGCAGAAATGGGAAGAGCGTTTAAAGGCCCGCAGCCTCGTCGATGACCAACGCACCTTCAAAGCCTTCGGCAGCCGTGGCCTTCCCCATCCTTTGAGGTATTCCCTATCCTGAGGTATTCCCCATCCTCTGAGGTATTCAGAACTTTGTGAAAAACGTTCCTGAAACACCGACCGATCGGCACTCGTGCACTTCTGGCTGCCTAAACGAAAGGACCATTCGGTAGAAATAGAAATAATATATCCCTAATTAAAAGGGATGTTGCCTTACGTAGTGAAAATATCAATGTTTATCAAGGCAAATTTTCAAGAAGAAAATAAAAAAATCCTGAGAATGGAGCATGCAATTTTCACCACCTTATTTATACATAAATGAAAAAGAGCTTCCATCTATCATCAAAACCACGGAAGTTATTCTGGATGTCTGGTAATGTCTATTTTACGAGCGAATTATTGCCGCTTTAGAGCCCACAAACTAAGTCAGGCATCGTAAAATTGGCACGAAATAAAATAAGACGGTGAAATAAAATTAAAAAAAACGCTCGGAAGGCGGACCGAGGAGCTTAAAAATAAAAAAATTTTACTCGGCAACACAAGATTTTTTACCGATATTTTTCGGTTGATTAATTAATTCAGCCATCAGGACGATGAACCATTTTCTGTGACAGACTTCGGATTCAACTTCTGAATATTTAAAAAAAATGTTGTATGGGAACAAATGAAAGTGTATTTCTGTCACTAATAATAAGCAGTCAATATTAATGAGATAAACTGGGTTAGGAAATGTTTATTGATAGCTTTAGATAAAGGCTATTCTCATGCAAATATCATAATCTAAGTCACAAAAAATACACAGTTATTGATTTATTTTTACAGAATACACACCCATTCTTTGTTTCTCAGAAAATTAGAAAGCCATTACTTGGTCTTAAGAAGTATTCAGCCATTTTTTTGTTCTCGTAAAATAAGTCGCCATCATTTACTTTCATAAATTATCTAGCCATCATTCTCTTTGAGAAAATATTTTGTCACAGCATCTTCTCACTAAACATTCAACCATCCTGCATCCTCATAAAAATTCATCCATCATTTGCTTTTACCATTTTCTGAGAGTACTTCTGCAACGTACATATCACGTACTTTCCAGCGCAAATTTCAGGGACTAAATTCTTCATGCCGACTGAGCATTGTGGCGACCGATCAACTCCAGCACGAGGCAGTATTTTCAGTGCCTCCCTAACCATCAGAAGTTGTGTGTGTGTGTGTGTGGCTCAGAATCGAGACAGAGGGCGAAATATTTTAGAGCTGGCCTTGTTGGGGACCATATCTCGCGAGATAGAGGCAATGTTCTGTCGAGCGTAAAGAATACCAAAGAGAACGAGCGCTGCAATTGGATGAGGGGTGGCCGAGTGAGGGGGACTGTATGGCAGAGTCAGCGTGCAGTCCTGGCGAGTTGTAGAGATTTACTCGAAATGGAATTTTAAACTGACGCGCCGTATGGAGATGTTTTGGAAATGGAATTCGAAAAACTGACAAGTTGTAAATATTTACTCGAAATGGAATTTCAAAAGTGACATGCATTGTGGAGATGTACTGGAAATGAAATTTAAAAAACTTGACACGCGTTACGGAGATTTACTGAAAATGGAGTTTAATAAACTGACACGCATCGAGAAGATTGATTTGAAATAAAATTTAACCGGCTCGCACGCTTTTTGAACATTTGTTGGAAATCAAGTTCCAAGAACTGACACCCTTAAAGAAGATTAACTGGAAAGGAAGCTTCCAAAATTCATTCAATTTAATCAGGTTTATTGGAAATAAAAATTTAAAAACGGGTGTTTGCACGTTGAGATTTACCGGAGAAGGAATTTCAGTAAACTGATTCGTCATAAGAATATGACTAAAAATGAACCGTAGATGCTGACGTTACGGAAATTCGCTTAGAATGAGATTTCAAAAATTGAATTCCAGCTTAGAAATTCAATGGGAAAAGCGAAATTTAGGAATTTCACAGGACGTAGAAATTCGACGAAACTGACAATTTTTTTGAATGACAGGAGGAGCTGTACAAGGAAGTGACTTCCAAAACTCTTCAATTTATGAAAGTTACTGGGATTGACTTCAACGCCACAATGGGCGCGCAGAGTTACTATTGAGCGAACTGGGAGGATTTGGCTACATCGCAAAACTCGCAGGCGGAGGTTTGAGTGTTCCAACATAAGCCTCAGTTTTCGCGAATAGGGGAGGGATTTGGCAGACACCAAAATGCAAGGCCGAGCTGGAAAACACATACGCACGGTCACTGCGTGTGCACAATCCCAGACGTTTAAAAATGACATTTGAAGCTCAAGACTGACTTGAACGAAACGGTGTGCGGGAAGGAAATTCGAATAATTTATGCAGCCATCTCACGCAAGGCGTCCTTAATGTTAGAGGAATTCACGAGCCCGGGAATGTCACGAATGAAGAAAACAGAACGTTCGACTGGAAGGGAACCTTTCCTTTGCTAAAATCCCACAAGAGTTCGCAAGTATTCAGGCTCATCGAAAATTTGAAATGTTATTTTTCATGACCTCGGCAGAGTCGGGGTTGACTCCTCAAGTTGCGTAGTCGATAACTTCAAGCTCATATCTCAAAAGACGGAAAATAGATTTGTCACGTGTTTTACATGTGCCTTTTGCCTGAAAGAAAAACGTTTTTCCTCTTCATTGTTGCATTGTCCCCGTTTCTCGCAACGCTCCGTCTGAATGGACAGTCGCCCAAGATACGAGTATTTCCTTTCAACAAAGCCTATGGCAGCGCCACAACAGCACCCGCGGCTCTGCTATCATTCTTTAGATATTTGTTTTTATTTATTTTTCTGGATTTACATTTATTCATTTGCTTTCTTTGGACATATTCTTTTACCTATTTTTTTACTCTGGATGTGCATTTACTTATTTACATTCTCTGGACGCATGCTTCAGCGACCGACGAATGAGTACATTGCCAAAGTTGGCACGCTTTAGAAATTCAGGATGCCCATGTTAGGAATATTCAAACGTTAAATTCGCTTTTTATGTACCACGTTTCGCTCTAAATAACGCGAGTTTATTCTGTAGAGTTTCACATATTATCGTGCTTGGTTTGAACGAATGAATAATATTTTCAGCGTTACTGTTGCTATTTTTAATATTAGTGTTATATATTGATGTTCATTATAATAATTAAATAAAAACATAACGAACGCACTAGCCCAAAGAGTGTTTTGTCAGTGGCAGGCAGGATGAACCTCAAGCACACGCACAACTCAGGAGGTTGCTTGCACGGCACACCGGCCTCGCTCGCAGAGCCAGAAATGCGAAATAAAGAATGAAGCTCGAATAAGTACAAAATTAGCTTCGTTTAAAGCCTGAAAGACATAATGAATAATCCATTCTGGTATAAATTCTCATAGTTTTGAACAAAACTAGCGTGAATGCGCACGTGATTGCATAAAATGCGACGATTCTTTTGGCAATATTCCTTTCATTTAAGAAATAAGTTGGTCCTTGTAGAGTGGATCCTACAGTGGTTTCCAACATTCAGCCATCTCCAGTGTGTAGATAAAAAGGATATACTACCGAGAAGCGTTACTCTGTAACGACAAAATTAATTTCATAGCAGAATTCCTTTTAGCATTGTACGAAAAACTAGTTGCAGTGTTACGTAGGTATGAAATGAGACAGCATTTAGCGTTGCTCAGAAAGCTCGCGACAAAAACTCGCGACACAAGCAAAATCCTCAATATAAGTACGCAATAAAGCTGCATTTTGCTTTGTACGCAGGACTAGCTGCAGGCTTACGTACACTCAACGCACGAAACTAGTCAGCTGCTCAATATGTTAAGCCACTTTTAGCTTTGGACGAGAGCCTGGCGCCTCCTCATGAGACGGGACCGTACAGCCCATTCGGTCAATGAAGGGTTGGTCCCCAAGGGTTCGCTGGAGAGGACAGACACGATGAGCACGCACCCTTCTGGGAGGGGGGGGGAGGGTGAATCGTCGACACCCCTTGTGCAGAGCCAAGCCCCCAAAATGCACTGCAGAACAAGTCCTTACAGCACTACCCCCTGAAGACAATAAAGCAGCAGTTTGAAATGTTCATATAAAAAGAACCTGTATAATTACAAATGATAAACCCAGGCATAGGAAGAGTGCCTGTTTTGGAAGACAAAATTTGTACCTACGAATCATTTTACTATATATTTATAAAGACTACCAAATGCGAGCGAAAGTCACCACCGCAGAATATTCCCCAGCATTTAAAGCTACCGCAGTACGTAATGTGCAGTGATTTAGATGACAGATACACTTCCTTGAAACGTACTTCCTCGAAAATAAAAAAGATCACCAGTTTGTAAGACAGTCGTCCAATTAAAATAAGAAGCAAAAATACGTTTTGCCCGAAAAAACAAACTCAGTCAACGACAAGAAACGTCTTCCGTCCTCGCCACCGGACAAACTCGACTCAGGCGGCAGCTCCTCACGACGACACATTTCTTGTGCCTCAGAATTTAGCCTTCGAGGCCGTAAAAGAGTTAGCGAACGCAGAAGGTTCCAATTAAAAACCGGCACTCGAGTAGCAAAGTTCTGTGATTTTGACACCACGACGAATTCTGTCTTCGGTCAGTCAGAGTCAGAGTTACCTTGAGAAAGTGAGATTGAAACTCCAGCTACATTTCGTACGACAGTGAAAGCTTTCGGTAAGAAAAAATCCACCTGTCGACACATGTGGACGTGTCGTTGCGTTCACACTGTCACTGTCGGTTACACAGGCCGCCTGAATGCACCGCCGGCCGCCCTGGCAGTCACCTCCGTCAGGTTAGACCTGAAGGGACAGATTTATTTTTTCAACGAACAAAATATCGGGAAGCAGTGGTTCACAATTTGTGTACTTGAGTGCACATTCACCCTCGTTTTATACGAAGGAATAAGAATTTGAGAATGAACTGTAAAATTCCTTATGTCCTCATCCTTTATCCGCGGTCCTTATAGGACTGAACCGGAAAGTTTCGAATTAGCATCTTTTAACCTAGGCGTGTTTTAACTATAAACACGGTTGCGCTATTTTGGCAAAGTCACTGGAAATTTACAAGCAAATAGCTTTTCATTGAAACTTGTCAGGAAGACACCGACAGAAAGCAAAACATTCCACAAGCACAACGCTACAATGAGGCATTACGAAAAGCCCTCGAGTAAAATCCTCAAAGTAAAAATTTACTGGACGGAGAGAGCTCCATTTTCACGCGGGCATCGAGCGGCACACCACGACATTGCGGGGCATTTCATTTCCCTGAGCGGTTCAAGAGTTTAATTCAGGCTTTTTGTTGTCGTAATCGCTTTGTATCTAACGAAACTGCGCTCAGGCCGCTCTTCGAATGGAGTCTCCTTGCCTGCGCGCTGCATTAATTAGGCGACGATGGCGCTTTTCCGGAGAACGATGGCCACAACAACCCCATTGCCTTTTTATTACAACCCTTGTAGTGAGCCCATTTTCATCCCATTCTAATGCAGCCCTTTCACCGAGCCCATTTCAACCCTATTGTCGCAGCTCTCACACTAAGTCCATTTCAATCCTTGTTTCTCCCACCCTTGTGTTCAATCCATTTCATTTCAGTCTCCAAAAGCCCTCGCATCAAATTTTTTAAGGTCTCTGCTTCCTGCAGACGACGCCAGCAGCGGCTGCACGCACCACAGACGACGCCAGCAGCGGCTGCACGCACCACAGACGACGCCAGCAGCGGCTGCACGCACGACAGACGACGCCAGCAGCGGCTGCACGCACCACAGCCACAAACAGGGGCCCCAGCGCCCCTGCGATCACAGGTTCACTATTTTCAATCGAGTTAAACCATTAAAGAGCAGTGCAGGACGTCGCCTGGCAAGAGGGTGAGGGTTTCGGCAAAATGAGGGGACGCGTATCTGAAGGAGAGGGGACCTAGGAAAGAATCTGTAGCTATGACATCCATACGGAATGTGCGTAGGAGGCATCAATAACGGTCAACATTGACACGGAAGAGGGAAGGCATTCATGTGAACGGGAGAAAGCTTCGATGCCTCTAATGGAAAGCGTTAGTAAAGAAGAAGGAAAGTGCTGATATTTAAGAGAGAAATAATCGGAATTCAAAAGGGAAATTTTTAAATCATTTTTGAAGGAGAGCGTTGACACTAAAAATAAAGAGACATCAAAATGAAGAAAGAAAAAGAGCCAACGGAGGACAGATAATTCTAACACTTTTTTGCAAAATCCGGTATATACACTCGGTGTTGCCATATTAGAGTCAGCCGTGGAAACTAAATTTATTGCTGATAGAAATTATTCATTTGATCCATGCGTGGAATAACCTGTCACGTGAAATATTCACATGGTTCAATATCAACATAGAATTTTTTTCCATGTTCTATTGTCCTAGTTCTTTTGTCCAAGCTCCAATTACCATGCAGAGAGTGAGCTCTAATTACCATGTAGAGAGTGAGTTCTAATTACCATGCAGAGAAAGAGCTCCAATTGACATGCAGAGAGAGAGCTCCAATTGACATGCAGAGAGAGAGCTCCAATTGACATGCAAAGAGTGAGCTCCAATTGACATGCAGAGAGTGAGTTCCAATTGATATGCAGAGAGAGAGCTCCAATTGACATGCAGAGAGGAAAAATGAAATGCTTCGATTCGAAGATTCAAAAATGACATTCGTCAATGAGAATCAAAACTGAAAGCTCCAAAGTTTATAGTATCACACTGCGAAATAATTTCGCTACTGAATAATTACACAGTAGAATAATTACACTGTCGGCGGTGACCTGGATGAAAGTGGTCTGAATTGATCAAGAGAAGTGGATTGCATAAATTCACGAGACCTTTCAGTAGAAGGATTCTACGTGAGCGGAAAAGCTTTGCTGGATCATAGAACCCAAAGCCTCAAAGGAATTTTAAGTGAAATAGATTACTGAAAACATCGACCGAGCTGCTAATTTATTTCATAGTTGATGTTTTCAACAATTGATCTTACAAGATCGGGTCTGGCGTGCATTATTAAACTAATAAAGAACTTAAAGACCACATAAGTCACAGAATTAGTGCTGGCAGGCCTGTAACGATATCCTAGTAATATCATAGCAAGGTCACAGGTTTTCATGAATAGTGAGGTGCATAGCGAGACTATCTAAAACGGACAGTCTTAAAAAACAGACCCTCTACCCTAAATGCAGCAGTTCTCATTTGCTTAATTAAGATAGCCTTACTCGATTTTTCCTAAGGACTAAAACTCCTTGATTAACCATACTGTAGTTTCTTTTCAGGTTCCATCACGATGGAACATTCTGAACATAAAAATAGCCAAACATATTACGTATTTACACGCTTAAATATCTGATACACCCGTGATCCGTAAGGTCAAAACTGTCTTCAATTTTCCTACCAGTCTTCTCTAATTGGAGTTCATTTTTCTATTGTCTTTGCTGGATGAATTCAGCTTTCTTGATTTATTGCTACTTATTTCTTGGCGCTGGTGGAATCTAACACCTGGAGTTACTGGTGGATTATGGAAAAAAAACTTTTTCCTATCCGTACACTGTGAACGTTTGAGGAATACGAAGGGAAACAAAGTGAAAATTCGAATTTCGTATCCACGATATCGTCCAAAATTCATCTAGAAGGTCCTGTATTCAATCTTTTTAAAATCCCGTCAGAGCCCCTAATGATTTTTCTTTATTTACCGACAAGTATCAAAAGCCAATGGGAAAACTTTATTCTTTTAGTCGAATGAACCGTAACCATAATACGATAGAAAAACCCTCATTTAATTACTGAGAGATGAGTTTTGAATTTACGTCGCTACTGAAGAGTGTGCACTGTTATGTTCAAACAAACAAGATTATCAAGGTTTTAGTATTGTGTAGATTTTTGTTGCCACAAGAATTTTCATTACGTTTGGCAAGAACGATATTTCACTGTTGCAAGGTTAGGATCTATCAGGAAAAGACCAGCAGCAGCGATGTAACAATAGACTTGTACAGAATGTCCCCAAAAAAAAACTCGAACCGAGTATTTTTTCCTCCGTATCAGTTATACCATCATGAGAATACCATAAACATTTAATTTCTGGCAAAATAATCCTTCAAAAAGAGGGTTCGGTTTTTTATGGGACTTACTGTATGAGCAAGCCTGTTGACAGCGTTGGTTTTAAATAATTAATTCACCGAGCTCGTATCCTACATAGCCAAAAAACTCAATTATGCCCAGCATCCGAACTACCACGAGAAGAAATCTACGTTCAGTACAAAATGTTTAGCGCGGACAGGATTCCCTTCAAAGCAGGAATCTCATTTTCACAGCGGCGGTCAGAAGCCACTCACACACCAACGAATAGAAAATAAACTTCCGAGTGCGTGTAAGGTGTGGGACCATCTTCCCCCCATTTGTGGGGATACTGCATGCCCCAATCAGAGCGTGTGTCCCTTTTGGGACAAGGAGAGGGCAACAAAGGACAAGGAAGGTCCGGAAATTGTGCCCTCATTCGATGGTCTGCGCCAGAAGATGAGCTGGCGCTGGAGAGCGGCAGCTCCAACGGCTTTGATCACTGCCCTGGCACTCGGAAATGATCAGATGATTAAAACAACATATTGCTGGGGCATCAGGAAATGATATTGCTTACCTAGAGCAGCAAATGGTTTGTGACATTGCATTGCCTGACTATTGCAACACGCGGTTCATGACATATTGCTTCTTTATTGCAGCAAATGATCCATGACATCTTGTGACATATTACGTAGCTAAGAATACTTAAGGCCGCGATGAAGGTAAGATAATGATCAGTGGGCTAAGATATCATTTAATTATTGTACATTTACAAAATATAAGCATGACTTTTACAGATAACATCTGTGTGTTTCATTCACTACCAAACGCAAGTACCGGTAAATTTTTGAGCGCTTTAGTCCCTGCCGGAAGGTGAAACCTCTAGGAACTACGACCAAGGAATTCATTTAAAAAAACACAGAAGCCTGAAAAACTTCACGCCGCCTGCCAAGGCCCCGTTTTGGCGGACGTACACTGGCGTATCCGGCAAAAGAGGCCACCGATCGACCCCAAAAGCGTCTATGTACTTCACATGACAGCACAACATGCGTCACCCGCCCACGCGTCAGAATGTTTTACAGCCGTATGTTTTTCTCCTGTATTTCTAGGTCAGCTTCAGAAACTCAGCGTCATTCTTCTTATGTTCGATCGTCGAGCTTCCATTCTTCACCATAAAGTATTCAAAGGCAAAGCTAAGGGGCTGGACACGCAGAGCTACCTTGGTCTTCTCAAGGGCTGCTTACTGTACACATTTTGGGGCGCAGTTCCGGCACGAGTTAAAACTAAAAGAGCTATTCTCAACACATCGTTTTACAATTTCATCTCATCACGTGCAGAGAAGGCTAAAATATCTGCGTGAACGAATACTTCTAAGTACGCTTCTCTGCATCAGACAACGCACGACGTACTGACCAATCAAGACGAACGATTTCAATTTTTTAAAAAGTTATCTCACGCCTGCCATCGATTCACTCAGCTTTTTAGTCACACAACAATCAATGCAACGACGGCCATAAACCACGTCGATATTGTTGCTCCAACTCTATTTCATACGTGGAAAGATAACGAGTGAATTACAAGGCAACATTCATTTCCAGTTCAGATAGAATTTATACTTCTTCTAGGTTCCGTTTGAACTCAAAAACCATTGTATAGCAATTTCAGGCAGTTAAAACCAGACAATTTTACTAGGCTTAAAAATTTCCATTCTCACAAGTTTACATACATATATTCTTCAGAGGTACATATACGTAGAACGGGGCAGGCTAAATTGTTTAGAACTCCAAAATGCTCTTGCTCTGATGGCAAAACCCGACCAGATTCGGCAGGTCGAGTGATTTTAGATAAAACATTAATGTTTATGACTTTTTACTCTACGGTGTTCGTTACGATAAAACTTCAGACTCAGCGCAGCTTGATCACTGTACCTGCAACTTCATGATCAACAAATCACAATCACGTCTGACTCCTCGTTAACAAAATCTTTTATATTTTCTGCCTAAAAAATAAAAATACAAACTCCCTTCGAGTCTTGCATAGAACAAATGGTCGTCACACCCAAGCCGCCTAATATTAGCCTCATAAAGTCGTTCACTTTTTCTGTCTCAATACTAAAACTACAGCCTCCGTAGCGAACTCTGCCTCTACGTAACCATTTCCCCTATATTCAGTTGCTAACAACGACTGTGCGTCATATCCAAGCCTCCTAATATCGCTCCTCTCTTGAGGAGGAAGATACACTCTCCAAGAATGGGGCGGCCATCCAATTCCAGCACTACAGAGAGCTCGCAGTATCTGCGGGTGTCAACAATGCCATACATCAGTATTCCGGGGTGGGTCCGTCACAGCTCACCAGCGCCAGAATATCAAGTGGGCTCGTTATTGTGCTCCCTGAGGCAGTCATTCATTCTTTCCAGTCGATACAAACACTCCTCGAGAACACGAGGGTCAAATGCGGGAGTATGCACAGCTTGTGAATTGGATGTAACCTCAGTCGACGGAGACACTCTGCAGGGAAAGCGGCATGCACAAGCCTCTTATCGGCGTATGAGATAGCGTGCAGACTTTCGGTGCAGCCTACAATGTGGCGCTGTGCAGACACTGGGTATGGCCTACAGTGTGATGCTGTGCAGACACTGTTTATGGCCTACAGTGTGATGCTGTGCAGACACTGGGTATGGCCTACAGTGTGATGCTGTGCAGAGAAAAATAGCAGAGTGTGCAGAGGACACATCTTCACCGTGACGCCAACCACTCATGCATCGACAAAATCTTACACGAAGTTTTCTGCATACAGATGAGAAAGTAAGATGCATTGCCGTCATTTCCAAAGATGACTGAATGAGCTGTGATGAAGAAAGGCATCAATTGCACGTACGCATGAACAAACGCTCTCAATGATTTTCAAGAACTCTAAAGAGGAGCGGTTATTCAAACATTGTTTCCATATAGCATTTCGTTTTTTAATAAAAGCCAATTTTTTTTACCCAACTATGACACAAGGACGTGAACATTTTAAGGAGTAGTACTATGCATGAGATACGAATAGTGAAGGGTTTGAATATTAACAAAATCTTTTCCCTGGATGTTTGTTCTTTTTTGCAGTGACCGAAGTGTGGCCTGCAGCAAATAAAAATTGTACAATTGCCAAACACCAACAACGTAAAACGAACATCAAAGTTCCCAAACACCATTTATATTTATAAAAGCATTCTTTCAGTAAAACAGATAATACCACTTTACTAGCCACTATGAATTTAATCAGTGACTGGAGATGTTCCCAATCATGTTCATTCATGATAAAACAACATAAAGGTTGAGTACGCAATCACATTTCGTACGAAAGGAGCAAAGTAACGAAACAGCAGCCCCAGAAGCCCATCCCTTCACAAAACAGAGCTAAGAGAATTCTTTCTCTAACGCGTACGCGAGTCGTACGAGTTTGAGCTACATTTCGTTGCATGAAAGTACTATCATTTGTATGCTCATAAATTGAAGTCTATGCATAATTTCATCAAACTAGTTTGTGATGAGATAAGTTACACTTGAGTTACTACGAAGGCACGCACGCCAATCATCAATATGAGCCTACAGGCAAAAACCTGATGCAATAAAGGGACAGTCGAACACAATCGATTGCGTTCGAATTTTACCTATTTTTTAGGCAGCGTATTTTTAAAATGGCATACTGCTGCAGTATGTCAGGCATGCCTCTGGCAGGCCTCTACTGTGCTCGAGAAAAGGCCGGTAGACAAAGGCTTCCCTTCAGCTCAATGAGCATCAATAAACTTGTCAGTGAAAGAATGGAGCGCATTCGAGCTCTAGCTCCAGGAACCTAGCGACCTTTACGGAAAAATCCTATCAAAGTCATCGCCAGACGAGACTGTTCGGAACAAATATTCGCGGTAAAGATTTGGGGTCACATTTTTGCAGGAGAGTACACAAAACTACGAAAGATAGTTCACAGCTTCAATTTTAATACTACCCGTAGGAAATAAAATTTTAGAATATTATCTTTGCAGAACAGAAGTTTGCATTTCAAGCGAGTAAGGCCTAGTGTTTGAATTCGTAATGTTGGGTAGTTTTTTGCGTGCGTAATTTTTAGCACATCACGCGCATTAAATTCAGGACATGAATATTGCGCAAAATTGGTCTTATATGACACGTTTGAAACTAAATGTTTCAAAGCCCAAGTAACGTTAGCGTTCATGAATGTAACCATGTGAAAATTAAATTTTAGGAGTAATTTTGAACTTTCGCACGGTACCCACGGTAAAGAATACCTATTATCCTGCTAAACAATGAGAACGTCGCACATCAACTCTTAGAGACACTGCGGTAGGTGAATGCATCACAAAGAAAAAATGACGCAGTTTCTACATTGTGTAAGCGCATGGCTTTAGGAATAGGAAAGAAGTATGTCTGGGTGCTAATTTCAGGAAATCAATGTCTACTTCTTTTCTAAGTGCGCATTTTACCAGCGTCAGACTTTGCCCATTTTGCAAGGAATTCCAACCTTTTGCCGAGGTCTCCTCGTGTTGATGACCCAATTCTATGGACTGCAGTCACAGTCACTATAGTAGTGTAGCTAATTCCATCCCAGTCGAACATTTTTCCTGGAGTATCTCAAATTATTAATAAGTTCAAACACCCAATTATTTTCTCAAATATTTTGTAAATTTATCTAAAACGCGGTAAAAACGTTTCCATTGGACGCACTGCAGCCCTGCAGTCACATTAATGCTATGTACTGCAGCCCTGCAGTCACATTAATGCTATGCACTGCAGCCCTGCAGTCACATTAATGCTATGCACTGCAGTCACATTAATGCCATGTTCTTCAACCATGACACAATCGATTCTATGCCTTGCCGTCATGGCCGCACTCGACACGGCGACTAAGAGACGAAGCTTCGTGACGTCAGACGTGGGATGCCAATCAATACGAAATACCAAGAAGCGTGACGTGACTCACGAGTACTCTCCTGCGCCATGCAAGTCTTAAGCGAAATTAGTCTCTTGAATAACAGTTGACACGGTGCTGATTTTCGACAGATCTTTGCTACGCTGCAGCTGGTCGTGAATTTTTCACCCGTCACGCAGCAGTGATCAAAATATTTTTATGCGAAAGAGCACTCATTTCTGAAATGCGTAATGCAACGTACGCAAAATACTGCCGTGAAGGTGCCCACCTTTACATCAAACTCAGAAAATTACCAAAAAAGAACAACACTATGAAGTTCAGTGGTTATTCTCTAATGTATATACATATATAAGCACACAGGAATATGCAGTCGATGTGTTAAAAAACTGACTCGACTCCAATGACTCCGAAATATCCCCGATTCTCAGAATCTGACGGTATTCAATTTCTTCTTGCATAATTATGACTCGCAATCTTCAGATTCCACCAGAAAAAGTATGAGCTTCTTCCGAATCCGCAGCTTAGCTCAAACATCCAATGTGAAACCAGGGGACAGGCATCAAGAATCAACACAGACGCGATTGCTCGAAAAGATGCATGAATTAATTCCCGAAAAAGCCCGGGCAGCGAAAAGTCCCCAAAAAATTAAGAAACCCTCGTTGAACCGTTGCTGTTGGTACACAGATAGATATAATTTTATCAAAATGACCACAGGTTTTTTGATCGTTTTAACACGCAGCGAGCTTGAGCAATTAAGGGGTGTATGAAGGTGTAACTATTGGGTGGACATGAACCCAAATCAGACCCCTGGGAATGACGTCAGCAGCAAGACGTACCCTCGTCGACACGGGGCGGAGAAGGGAGGGTTTGATCTGGACGAGCATATTGGATATTGACTTCTCAAGGACACCCTTTATCATTCAACGGCTCTCGACATGCGGAGGTCTCTAGTAAAAGATTAGAGCAACAATCTTCTAGTTGATAAAATCTGTCCAAGTTGGCCAATTTGAACACACACGCCATGTCCGCGCGACGCAGTAACGAAATGAAAACTCTCAAAGTGCGCAGGGTGCCTTCAGATATACATACGTTCACGGTTAAAATACTTGCTTCCACCGTGAAAGTTAGTTCTGTTGTTCCAAGCCAGAACTAACTTTCAGGATGGCTTCTATTAACAACCAATCAAATTGCAAGTTTCATTATCGTAGGGTGCTACAGAGCGTGAGGCAATCGCATCCTCTTGCATAATAAACGTAGAGGCGCTCGGGTTCCTCAGAAGCAAGAATTCAAGACAGCTATTAATTGAGCTAAATATCAGCTGAGCAGGAACTGGCGAACTACAAGTTGCACATGTGCGCCGTGTGGTATCGAACGTGTTAAACTCCAACGATTCGGCGAGAAAACCTCACCCTTCCCCCGGCAAGGTCGAGTTGATGCTTGTTATTAGCACGCTTGTATGTTTTAAATGTGGACGACTGCACTCGGCAAATTTGTGATTAGAAAACAATTTTAAAACGCGTTTACTCGTCTTTCTGTGACCTATTTTGATTTAAACTGACCATGCCAGAGTGAAATAACTCTTTATTATCAAAACAACTGCAGATAAATGTGTTGATATGTTACGATTTTGATAATCTAGTCTAAGGTAAGTATAAGATTGGCCATCAAAACTTTTACGTGGTAAATCATTGACAAATTCAGGTCTCGAAGGAACTATTGTGTTAATAGGGAATAAAGTGAAAGATAAAAGAATTAACTTTTGAACCAAATAGGGGTAGGCCAAAGTGATTCACAAAAGTAGCAATTAGTGAATTTTATTACATCTAAGCTGCAAATAAGCACACTGTGAAATCGTTACCAGTAACGATTGTTACGTTTTTGTGAAAAGTAGCATTATTTCACAGTAACAATTAAAGTCCTTACGAGAATTCACAAGGGAAATCTTTTTCGAGTGCTCTTCGTTTTCGAAAATATCATGCACAGGATGATCTCATCACCACACACAAGCGGGAGCAGCAACTCAACATTTCACAACGAACCCGGACTTTTTTCAGTTGATACTCACACATGAAAATTCTTTTCTCAAGCATGTTAATCATCAACTCTCTAGTACTGAAATTCTTTTCTCAAGCATGTTAATAATCAACTCTCTAGTACTGAAATTCTTTTCTCAAACACGTTAATAATGAACTCTCTATTACTGAAATTCTTTTCTCAAACACGTTAATCATCAACTCTCTAGTACTGAAATTTTAGAGCCAGCTATTTCGAGCGTGCATGACCCTCAGAGTTTACATCCTAGGTGTTTACGCCATCCATCCGCAGCCGCGGCTGGCCCTGCAAATACCCTCAGATGAGCTTTCGGTAACCAGGGCTGCTGTGTACATTATTAGACCTTCGTTATGGCAGGCAGCGACATTTTTTCGGGGGCGTTGTTGACAAACAAAACTTGTCTCTAAACGACGACGAGGGCGACACCCCCGAGGTCCAGAGTACGAGCCTGAGGAGTCAGTGGCTCGTGAACCTGTTTGGTACGCCTGCACAGGTGCACCTGAACAGGTAAGCAAAAGAGATAACTTGGAACAGGAGAAGAGAGAGACACAAACGGGAAAAGAGGACGAGAAGGAACGTAAACCGAACCAGGTAAACAGTGACAGACAGACAGGATCAAACAAATATAATAAATAAGCTGTAATGTACAAGCTCAAACAAGTATTCTTGAACAGGGACAACTGAATAAGTAAATCTAAACAGGCAAATCGAGACAAATAGTATTCCTCATGTTAGCTTGAACAGGTGCACTTGAACAAGTAAATCTGAAGAAATTAAATTGTACTGATCAAGATTTAAAAGTAATTTAAAAGTATACATAAGTGCGTACAAATCAGAACTGATAAGCCAACTTTAACAGACCGTACCTGAACCTGTTCGTATAAACGCTAGAACTTCACGTCTTAACTTCCTAATGTAGTTCGCAAGATGAACGACTCGTTCCTTACCCAAACATTAAAATTGCACTGACGAGTTACCCAGAAAACAAGGTACAGGTCACCCTTGAGTTCATCAAGCAGCATTGTGGTCCGAGAAAGATCGGTTCGTGTTCTGTTACGGAAATCGTGCCATCCTTCGTGCGTCGTGCTTCGCCAATATTATAGGAAAATCAGAAAGCGCTAAGAAAAATCAAAAAGCGCTCATGCTGATGGATACGGACGAGATCTGTTCATTTCGTGAATAAATAAAAAGGGCATCGGAAGCTTGTTTGGGAACTTGAATATATTTCAATAAGCTTACTTTTAGGACAGCGCAAATTACATAAAAATAATAAAACGAAGGTCAGTAGAGACGTCCTTCGTAAAACTTGATATATTTTAAAAGTAGAGCCTTCGAGGAACAACACTTATCTTCGATATGTGTGAAGGTTAGCACACAATATGAGGAATCACTAATGAAGACAAAATACTAGAAAAGGAAAAAAGGATCTAAGCTAAAATACCAAGTGGGACAAATGTTTCAGCATCATTTAAAGTGGGTTTGGGCAGGTGGATCGTAAAGCTCTCTAGAAGCTTTAGAATAGATTTATCACAACTGGATACGATCTTAATTAAAATCATTGACATGAATAGGATGGTCTACCTTGGTGGAATGATTCCGTATATTACTATGTTCTTCATCCGGTTGGAAATAGTTGGTTCATATCAACGTTGAAGTTGGTCGAAAATATTTGCTCCAAAACAATTGAAAATGTTTTAGAAAAGATGCTTGCAAAACTAATGGTCATAAGAAAAGAAAAATTTTATTCTTTAATTCAGTACATTAAATTGATAATGTATAAACGTCAATGAATAATGTTTTTAATAAGATAAATAATAAAAGGCAAACTCTACATTATAATTAAATACATGTAATTTATAATGTATGAACAGTAGAAACCTGTTTGCGGCAATATTTATTCAATACTTGTTAATTTTTTTCAATTCTTCCTGAGATCTGGATTGAATTTGGCAGAATTCCTTTCCTTTCTAGTTGCACTTTCGATAGATGTTGAAGCCTGTAATTGTTGCCACCGTCAACCAAAATAATCTGTTCAATTAATTACTGCACAGTAAGGAAAATGTTGTTCAGTGTTGATCTTTCTGATTCTTCAAAGCTCTCTTTGACTACTGCAATTAATTCATCAACGTTACGTGGGGCTTTTTGATGTTGAAGGAATTGGATTGAATTGCAATTTACGGGCTGTGGATACCTAAAGAAGCGCCTGCAATACTGCGCTTCGCTCTGAATCTGTCAAATCTTTTGTCTTTGATTATACGTGCACTTCATACTAGTATCATCTTTATTTGGTATATTCTGCGGGTAATTTAAGAACTTTTAAATACTATCCGAAAACAAGAAAAGATAAAATTATATTCACTTTTACCCTATCATTTATTAAAGGCTAAAATTTGTGTTCAACACATTGTGCACGATTGTCTACTCTACTCAAAACAGAATTTCGTCAATAGACTCTAAAACGCGGAAAATTTTCTCCTTGTGTAGCAAATATTTCCGACCGCAAGGACTATATTTTTCTTCATCACCATACCGGTGCGAGATTCTTCATAAATTCTTTCAACTCTTCTCGGTGTTCACACAAATTGTACCCAGTTCAAATTTCAGTGCTAAGCTTTTCGAAGCTCACCCTGACACCCGGCTGCATTTGTAACACGGAAGCCTTCTCCTTATTCAGCCGTCCTGCGAAATGACTTTAAACCGCGCGACTTCACCACGGTATTCAATTTCCAGGCACTGTGCGAGAGGCACATTCGTGGAGCTTCTTCCGGGACTACCTTTAATTATATTCGGTGTCAGTCTCACGAGGAGGTCTTCTTTAGAGTCGGAGCTCTTTGCACCGATGTTCGGCTCACGGTCTCTTGCGAGGGGAATTTCACGGCGGCCAATAGAGTAGCGTCACTCAGACATAGATGAAGTCTCGTCCACTAGAATAGCGTCACTCAGACATAGATGAAGTCACGGCCAATAGAGTAGCGTCACTCAGACCTAAATGAAGTCTCGGTCACTAGAGTAGCGTCACTCAGACATAGATGAAGTCACGGCCAATAGAGTAGTGTCAACTGAGAACTAGATAAAGATACGGTCAATAGAACAGCGTTCACTCAGAACTACATAGATGATGAAGCTACTTCCATTAAAATATCGATCACAGAAAACCAGATACTGACGACGTGAAACATTTGCATGACGTACGTAATAACAAATTGATAAGCACAGATGGAGGAAGCGATAGAGTCCTGTACCGCAGGTGCGCTGAGATGCGGAAAATTCAATTGCAGAATTCAATAAAAGATAAAACACTCGCTTGTACTTCAAATTGTGTTGGTCACCATGGAATGGGGTGAAAAGAGATAGAAAAACAAACTCTTTGTGTGCATGAACTTTTCACACGATATTGACCACAAGAGGAAAATACAAAGAGAGGAATTCATTTCTGCCCATGTTACGATTACTGCGATTTACTACAACATTTACTGGGATTTCATCAATGCACTTGCTGCGATATATAATAGGATTTCACCAATGAACTTGCTACGACTACATATTACTAGGATTTAGTCAATGCACTAGCTACGACTACCTACTTACAGACCTTCATCAATGCAGTTACTACAACTACGTTCAGCTAGGATGCAAACAATGCACGAGTTACTACTACATAGAGCTCGGATGTAGACAATGGACTTTCTGCGCAGTTGCTTGTCACGTCCGCTTGAGGAAAGGATACGGATTGAAATCGCCCAAGGCCTTCAAGTCTTGAGCATGTAAGTTTTTGCAGTTGTACTAATGGCACCTAACCTTGTCAGTCGTGTTGTTTGCGTCTCACTGAGACTATTATAAAGTGTCAGTGATAAATGAAAATGAATACTGAAAAAATCCCAACAGTCCTCCAGCCCGAAAAATGAGGATAGAATTGTAGCGTTGGGAATATTTGTAGACGGGACTGATGTGTGGTTGTGGTACCCGAAGGGTTAAATCTACAGGGCCAGCAATCGTCGCGTGCTGGGTGAGTGCTCGAGAACGAGAGTGCAACTCTGCTACGTTACGACACATCTTTAGGTTGTGTTGCAAAGTAATTGTGATTTTAGGAACAGCGTCAGAAAAGTTCTTTGTATCTGTTCTCAGCGATGGGCAGCACAACCCCGTTAAAAAAACTGGCAGTTTTGTCGCTGCGAAACCCACCAGTTAACAAACTGGCAGCTTAGGTGCTACAAAACACGCGAGTTAGCAAACTGTCAGTTTCGTGAGCAGTTGATGGAAGCGAGCTGTTGGCGGGAGTACGAGCGCCATTTCAGGTGTAAACGATGCAACTGCCCAGCGGAAGTGTTCATCGCTTGAGTGAAATGACATGTTGCCAAAATATTTTCTTCGTGGTAAAAGTTTTCCATACTCTCACTGGACTACTAAAAACTCCTCAAAATTGGAACCGAAATCAGAGTGTTAGATTCCATTCACAGGTACGCGCCTTTCATCAAAGGACTGATCAGAGCGCTTAAGAATAGCATTTCTTTTTGAGATACGGGATCTTATTTCACGGACAAAGACGATCGGGGAAAGGAATTAATTCCAATGCATACAACGACCGAGTTAACGCATAAATTCTGGTCTTTTTTATTCATCGTAGAGCACCTTTCTTTGATGGCAACCAATATTTCACCAGTGTAACTCCCCGTAGATCGCTACGTGTTCACGGAGACCATAATTTGGTCCCATTTATCGCTGGACAACCCTTCAATAGCAGTGCACGTAAAATTCCTCGTACGCTGCTGAGACACATACAATAAGATCACCTAAAATTGAGCGATGATGGCACCATGGCTCCGTTGAAAGGCTTCGTGCGGCGAGCGACGGCCGTAAATCATCATTTAGGCTGGCAATCTCTAGTGGACCATTGCCCCCCTCGCGCCAAAATGATTCAAACCATTTCCGGCCCCGCAGAAATGGATCACGGGATCAACTTCTCTCTTACGAACAAGGAACTTGGACAACAAAGAAGCAAAGGCAAGGTATTGGAAGCCGCCTCTCCGATCCCTCGCGCTGGAACTGAGGCACGATCTGGTCGGGAGGCGGACACCGCCGCGGTGGCCACCGTGGCCGCGGCGGCCGGCCGCCCCCCTCCCTACCCCCCCCATCCCAGCGCTCTCTGCAGGCTCGATTCAGCGACCGGAGAAGAGATACGTCGTCACCTTCATCGATCACCTAGTTTCGTGATTGAAACAGCGATATCAACCCTTTAATAACATAAAGTGAAATTATTTCGAGCTACGGTTCGTGATGTTAGGTTGGTAATATTATTAGAGAGGGGGAATAAAACAGTTGTAAGGTTTTTTAGCGCCGAAATCATGCGCATTGTTCATTACTGCTAGAGTTTTACGGTGTGTCAAAAATATCAAATTGATTTCTATTCTAAAACGGTGAACAATTCGAGTTTAAATGGTCTTAAATTTTAACAGACATGCGAAAACTCAAATTTCATGATTACCATTTTAGATTTTTTTCGTATGTTGAACAGAAATGCCGCTTAAGGGAGAAGAGCGACGTTTTGTGTGTTACTGATAGCTGTTGTCCTACGTAAAGTTGCTGCCTCGTGTGCCTGAGCAGCGAGTATTCGCGAAGGAATTTTCTAAAATAGCTTCTGCGATTCATATTCGGTGACGGCGCAAAAAGTTCAAAGAGGAAGGCTCGCTGTTCAAGATGAAAGGATCTCGGTCACAGCAATATCGAACGAGCAATACAGGCATGCTGGAAGTTCTTAAAATTGTTCGTGAGATCAAAGTAATGTCGACCTTCTTATTCAATTTTAATTGAAATAAAGTTTATTTTGGTGAACTATGAAACTTGTTCACTATTAACCACCAAAACTGCATTAAAGTTCTCTGAAGTAAACTTATTAGGTGATCATTTGGCATGAACACTAGGGAACGTGAAATTTATGCACAAATGTCTTCCCACACAGTATTCCCGGCGCATAGAAACAGCAAGTTTATCAGGAAGAGGAAGAAAAGATAAAAAGGAGATACAAAAGAAGTGCGAAAATGGAAAAAAGAAAAGTGGATACGAAAGGTAGAAGTCTTGCAGGCCTATCTACAGCG
This sequence comes from Orchestia grillus, assembly GCA_014899125.1. NCBI lineage: Eukaryota > Metazoa > Arthropoda > Malacostraca > Amphipoda > Talitridae > Orchestia > Orchestia grillus. The sequence continues at coordinate 8,894 of VOMN01090797.1, read as the reverse complement.
GAGGTACCCTAACAGTACTCCCCTGGAGACGCCAGTCCCCAGAGCATAAGAGAAGCAAGAGATTGGTGATTATACTCGTGGTTATCTTTTTATTCTATCTAATCCACGAACAGGCTCAATGCTATATTATTGAACACGAATGAGTCTAAATGTAGCAATTACATTAAATATAAATGGATAAATTTAAATATAAAAAAATGGATAAATTAAATATAAATATAAATAATCATTTCAAATTGAAATTTCGATACCGCAAAAAATATCAAACATGAAAAGTTATTAAAACAGTTTTAAAGCCCCTTCACATCCGCTTGATTCTCCAAGTTTGAAGAACAGAAAAGACCCAACGTAGACATTCGAACCGCTCTTCGTTGAATGTATCACGGGACAATTGAGGGAGCGGCGACCTTTCGAAAGATACGCCTGTGGTAACATTCTTGAGAGAAACTGCAGCAGGAAATTACTCATTACTAACGAATTACAATGAGCCAGTCTTCTATTTTTTGTTGGGCTGGTCATTAAACATAGCCGGTACCGCCGGCAGCTGTGAGTGGACTCGCCTAGCCGCAGCTGTGGAGCTGGCGCTGCTGCCACTAGCCGTAACTCTGGAGCTGGCGTTACTGCCACTAGCCGTAACTCTGGAGCTGGCGTTGCTGCCACTAGCCGTAACTCTGGAGCTGGCGTTGCCGCCACTAGCCGCAGCTCTGGAGCTCGGGCTAGTGACTCTGAAGTCCATTTGAATACAAGGCTCAAACGCCGATTCGTGGGAAGGGTTGCTCCCGTTGGCAGTTGCTACGCAAGCTGCGGGGTCCACCGCCGCATGGTTCACGGGCGTGAAATGCACAACCCAGAGCAAGCAGCCGTAGAGGAAGAATTTTTTAGAAAATTTTGACAGGAGATACGCTCCAAGTCCTGCCAGGGGAATTTAATTGTGAGGTCACATTATGAGCTCGCTGACGTGTGAAATGGGAATTTCATCATAGAGGACTAAGAAATCAGGAAACCCAGAGTTTGGAATGTTGTGTGTTGTAGGCAAATCGATTTCCCTTCGAAGTGTGCCCCACCATCACTGAGGAAATCATCTTTCATTCCCCATGCTTACACTTAAGTTGTTGCAACAACAGAGTATAGTTTCATTCAATTCGCACTTCCATCAGGGAATAGCTGCTTAACCCATTGCAAGTGGCGGAACTATGTAGACACAGTTTCCTAAACACCGGGTCGAATTAAACCTAAACACCCGCGTTCATTTTTAGTAGCCGTGTTGCTTTTGTTTTTTCTGCTACGTTTAATTGGCGTCTACGACCCGTAAACTCTGCGTCAGTTTGAAATGACAGGGGAGACAACACATGAGCGGTTTCTGAGTTTTTAGAATTAGTTAGGTGCCCTGGCGCTTGGAATGGGCTGAGCAGCCACCAGAGGCACGCATGCTGTGCCGGCGTCGCCGCTTCTGTCGAGCGTGCTGCAGAAACACGTTTCTTGGTTACGAGTAATTTTTCCAAAACTAGACGACAAATATGGCTAATCCGATTAGTGTAACCAAACATACATGACAAAAATGGCCCATCCGAGTATTGTAACCAAACATATATAACAAAAATGGCTAATCCGAGTAGTGTAACCAAACATAAATGACAAAAAATGCTGCAAGAAAATCGATGTTGCTGGTATAATTTTCTACCTCCAATACTCAATCGGCCCGGTCCCAGATCACATTGCATTCTGCCGAGTTCCAGCGCAGCACAGCGCGCGAGTCCGCAGCTCTCACAACGCGTCCCGGCAGCGCACCTCGCAAGTGATGCAGCAAAGTAACGCAAGTAACGCAACAAGTGGCAGCAAGTAACGCAACAAGTGGCAGCAAGTGACCGAACAAGTGGCAGCAAGTAACGCAACAAGTGGCAGCAAGTGACGCAACAAGTGGTAGCAAGTAACGCAACCAGTGGCAGCAAGTAACGCAACAAGTGGCAGCAAGTAACGCAACAAGTGGCAGCAAGTAATGAAAACAGTAAGAAAACAAACAGCAAGTAACGAAAACAGTTACAGCAAAGAACGGAAACAGCTACAACAAGGTAATAAACAGCAAGTACCAGCAAGTCACAGAAAGAGTAACATCAAAAAGCAACAAGTAACATCAAGTAACGAAGCAGGAGGAACAGTGAAACAAGCAGTAATTAACGGAAACAGCAACAGCAAATAACGGAAACAGCAACAGCACGTGACGGAAACAGCAACAGCAAGCAAACCAACGGCTAGTAACATCGTCGTTGAGATTGAGATGGTCGCAGAGGCCGGCCATCTATCACTCACGAAACTATAATGAATGAAATCACAAAAGACAAGACGCACGATGTCCGGGAACCTTCCGGCCAAGAAGCACCCAGACGAGGCAGGGGAAAGAGCGGCCCCGCTGCTAGAGACGCTGCATAGCGGGATAAAGCGATAGTGAAAGTAGGATAGAAACGATAGAGATACAACTAATAAAAACACTGGTGAAACAAGGATACTATTTCAGAAATTCAACAGGAAATGGCGGGGATGTGTACAGAAGCGGAAGGTAATTCAGGCGATGAACTGAGATACGAAGATGCTTTGAAAATGACTGAGGCGGAGCAACTTCAACCGCTCCATAGCACGGACAGCAACGCTCATCCAAAAGAAGGAAAGACAACGGGTGATATTGAAGTCATGCCGGTGTGCTGATGAGGAAAGGTAAAGTTACAGAATACGTTCGGTAAGTTCAGGAGAAAAAGGAGCGAGAACTTCAGGCTCGATGGAGACCAAGAATGAAAACTCACTTAAAGCTGCACTCAACAACCATAATCCCACGCAGCAACCATCACACAACTGACAAAAATACATCGCTGTACCTGCTTTACCTGATGTGAATCCAGCCCACACACGTGTGTGCAGACCATGCAGCACCAGGCCCATAACTCGTGCAGAGCATGCAGCACCAGGCCCATAACTCGTGCAGAGCGTGCAGACAATGCCTCACCGGGCACTCAGAGATGGCCGAGATTACGCAAAAGACGATACAGTCGCAGGACTTCCGTCAGCCGATCTGCCGAGATCAGCGCAAATGGCCCGCGCTGAGTGCTTCCGAGCGCTCCCAATGCAGCATGATAGCTTGCTTAGTGGGCACCCTCTCTCCCCCCACGCAGTCTCATGCCGGTCTTAGCTTGCTCAGTGGACACCCTCCTTCCCCCCCTCCCACCACCGCAGTCTCACGGAAGGGGATCGCGAATAGTGCGGGAACTTTGACTGTCGGGAGAAAACTCAGTTGGAATTAACTAACGGATCTAACATGGAAACCATTCGGGATCTCATTTAAGGTCCGTTCGGGATCCACTTTGGAGGCGCTGGGACCGAGCACAGAAGCATTGAGATGGGCGCAGCAGAACACACGGAGCCGGAATCCAATTTTGGGGGCACTATTTTATTCCTGACGACTGAGTAAGAACGTTTAATTCAACACTCATCAGTCCTCAAGTTGAGCGCGTGAGCTAAATTTACTCTCACACGTGATTTTTAGCATCCTTAAATGTTTAAAAATTCTGAATTGTTGAAAGTTTGGATGTTAGTTTTTGTTATCCGACAAACTTTTCAGAGTAGAAGTTTCGGCAGTAGGATTTTCCACACGAGAAATTTTCCCTGTAAAAATTTCAGCTGGAGAGTTCTTGACCGCGGAAGTTTCGACAGTAGTCGTTTTGAAGGCACGACTAGTTATCACCATTATTTATTTTGTTACACTATGTACTGAACAAAAAAGATATCACAGTATTAAACCATAAATAAAATACTAGAAAACAAGCCCCACATCCATAGGTCTACAGCATAGGTTCAAAATAACCGTGAGCGATTCTGTGACACATTTATGGAAACAAACCTGACGAAAATAGTACTAAAAGCACGGCCAGTTTGTCGTAAGACTTCGTGCTCTTTTTATGTGCTTTTATGACGAGTTATTTTTCAAATTTTTAGTAACACTTAACAGGAAAATGCCAAACATCCCATGCTACATTTATCCGTATGAGTAGTACGCATTCTTTTCGGACACACTTCTTCTTCACGGTCACTGTCGACATATGTGGACACCGTGGTCGTTGCATTCACACGGTCACTGTCGACTACACAAACCGTGTAAATGCACCGCCGCTATCTGGGCAGCGACCGTTAACAGGTTAAAAACGGCTAAATAAATTCAATGTTCCCTAATTTTATTTCGGAAGTAAAACTCGTAAATATTCCAGCCCAGTGTGGGGGGCGCGAAGGCTCGCCACAACAACACGCACGGTCGTGTCGAGGTCGTCGAGAGGAGCAGCGGTGAGATGTTCCAGTGATGAGTTCAACATAATTACAGTTGCAGTACTGCTACCTGCAGTTGCAGTACTGCTATCTGCAGTTGCAGTACTGCTACCTGCAGGTGCGCTGCAGTTGTCGCGCTACTTACAACTGCTGCTGCTAGCTGCAGCACCGCATCAGGGTAAGTCGGAAACAGAGGCTCTAAATTAAAGGATTAAACTCAGCGCTTTGCTGAGGCACAAACGCTGTGCAGAATTGCGCTACTGAAGCGCAACTGCCGTTATGAACATTTGGGGTCTCAACATAATTACTGACGAGGCTATAAGGAGATAAGAGCAGATGAGAGCCAAGTTAGACACAGACACTAGAGCGGGCTCAAGAGAAAGTGCCGTCAATCTCAGAGCACTGGTTTTGCTTGTTCAGTGTGCGTCATGAGAAGGTCGTACACAAACGTTAGAGAATATGTTTCGCATTGGGTAACTGAAAATATATGGGCTCTGATCTTGCGTATTTGTTCAACAAACATGTTTTTATTTCACAGGTCAAGGGGTAGTATTGCAGCATCAAATATTTCTCAATTTTCACTTTCTAGTTCTCATCGAAGCTGCGCCCAACGCTGACGAACCATTTATACATGCAATGTCGGCTGACTCAAAAAATGTACTGTGGAACTCAGTACCTTTGAAGATGGCGTCTGTGTTTTTCTGACTTCAGTCCATGCACACTTAAACTCGTTTGTTTGTTTGTCCTGACATTGGCGTTAAAATATCTACGGAAGTTACGGCCAAGTTTCCACACGAGTTGTGACTTCTCTTCACATTCCTTTTTCTGCATAACATTTTTCCAAGCGCCCTGGAAGGCTGGAGACGACCTGTTGGTTAACCTTATCAAAGTGACTTAATGGGTCACGAGTTGTCTGGTTCATAATTACTTTGAAGCCCAGAAACGTGACGAAAAAACTTCCAGAGCAGCGGCCAAACTCGCAATCTAAAATTACCATCTTTCTCATTGTCTTCATCGATAGCAAAGTGCGCGGGGTGTTGACCTAATGTCTGGTATACGACATCCAGTGTTCCCTTCGATATGTTATTTCATTTCATTATGAATCACCAAGTGGCTACATTTTTCTCATAGTCGCAAAACACTTACAAAAAATGAAGTTAACTTTCGAGCAGCTAATTCGCAGCAGTAGAGATTGAGAGAATTTATACTTTAGCAAAGTCTGTGGAACGCGTCATAATTCTGCGTAGTATCCCAGTAAAACGTATTGCTTGTACAGCTTTGCGTTGATTTTCTGTACAACCTGTTATGCCATTTCCTCTCATTCTTGGTAAAACGCTTTGTATTTACTTTATTCCGTCATATCTCAGAAAAACCTATTTTATTAGGCAAAGCCAGTTGCATTTATTATTCCTTGTCCTATTTCTTGAAACGTGCATTTATAATACCTTCTCTTACTAGGTAAAAGCTGTTGAATTTCTTATTCCATGTCGTACTTGATAAAACATGCTACATTACTTATTCCTTGTGGTGTTTGGTAAAACCTGCTGTATGTATTTAGTAATTTATTACTCATTGTCGTATTTGGCAAAAACCTGTTGCATCTTTAATTCCCTGTCGTGTTTGATAAAACACGTCATACTTATTTTTACTTCTAGTCGTATTTAGCAGAATCTTGTATTTATTCATCCCTGCCCAGTTGAGCCTGCCCAATGGGATGGATAACTCCTGACGATTACGACAGCTCTTCACGTCCCTCGGTAAAATCATTTAAAAGAAGTTCAAGTAACTTTCTAGAGGACAGATTTAAACTTCCTTCACTTAAGGTGATGGCAGAAATGCGGCCGCAGTGGAAAAGACAATGCCGTTTTTCGAGCGAGATTGAAGAAGTTAGATTGGATTCTAAGGTTCTACATGCGTACCTTAAATAAAGCGCTTCTGATAGTGACAGCAATGGCGTCTCTGAGGGCCGACAAATTCGATGGTGGAGTCAAAACTAACATTGCGGGCAGCGACAATTGCGAAAAGCAGAGCATAAACTCTAAACAGAAAGAGGGAGAATGATGAGTTTTCTCAAGCGTAGCGTGTTTCCCTCTGTCTGAAGCTCCTGTTCTCACCTGCAAGATGGCAGGCTCTTNTCGCTACCGAAAATTTTTTACTTCAAACGCAAGGTTTGCTGCTTTGGTACATTTCATGCAGTGGGCACAACAAATATCTGATGCGTGGTCAAAAGTTCAATTACCTCAGTCGCATAATAGCAAAGCATAAGAAAATTGATAATTTTAAGTGTTTTTGTACGCAGTCTACTAATTCACTAAATATCAATTTTGATATGATTTCTTTTGAACGAAGGATTTTTTCTTTGTGTACCATAAAGGTATCCCGGGTTCCAAAGCAATGCTCGGATTGCGTTTTTGCGTACATTATTCCCTGCCACTTCCAAATCATTTTGAAGTTCAGATCGAGTCGTTCGAGGATCCTTCTTTGCCTTAAATTCCAAATGTTTTGCCGCACGGTTTAAAATTTTAAATGGACGTCCTGAACGCAGTAGACTTGCAGTGGACTGATACGGCTCAGCCTGTGAATCGCGTCACCAATGGGTGAGCTCCGTATTTTTAGCATAGATAAAATTTTTCTAAAGCTCAAACCCCTTTTATGTGAGTGGACAATTACTTCTCTGGTGGCTTCTGTTAATTCTTTAGTCTTCACCATACTAGAATTAGAGAGTTGAACGACGAGCTTTCAGATGGCGCTCTTGTACATGGGCGAAGTAGATTATTTCTCTTGAAAGTTCTACAGCATTCGAATCCCGTAAACCACAATGAAATGTTCGAGGAACATATTTATTATTGAATTAAAACTAATTTTTGTGTGTGTTGGATACGTTTTGAGGCGGCAATCAATGACTTTTGTCGATAATGTAACAATGTATTACTATTTGTACATTCTTACATCGAAATAGCATTCAGGGCACAAACATACATAAGATGATTAATTTCAGAGTGCTTTGCTGTCGTGTAGCAATGGAACCGAACTTTTGGTAGTGTATCGGATATTTAGTGCAGCCACTCTACATATATCTAATAAGTTTGCCGAAAAATGTTAGAAATAAATTTCAGAAAATTAGGAATGGAGTCTTAAAATAACTTAGGACAAATTATTCCATCGGTATTTTATCACCTGATTCTTACCAGATTTTTTCACAAATTCCGTTCCGACGCATTATCCCAGCGGTAGGGAAAAAGTTAAGAATTATTTAGAAATGGAAAAATGCTTCACGAGTGCTTGAGTATCGGTCTTCATTTGAAATCTAAAAGATCTTTTAAACTTTTAATTCAACTCATCCACAAAAGAATCGACAAAAACAATTAAAATATACTGAAATTTTCAAGTCTGTTTACCATCATTATACGAGTACTCGAGAGAAAACAGAATGAATCTTTTCGCAATAGAAACTCAAAGTTTGACTGACGGTGAACTGATCCAGTGTACCGCAATATACTGGTCTTTTTTTCTCGTAAGTAGGAGAGAACCGTTTTCGAAGGACGATTTCTTTAAACAAAACAAAAAACGTCTTCCAGTTCCTTCGCTTCCACCCCCTGAGCTGGTGAACATTCAGTGCTTGAAGGCAGAGAGCGAGACGATCTAAAATAAAGTTGCCACAAAGTCGTCAGCACTTCACCAAGTTGACGATCCACTCTAAGACCGACGCATTTTTCGACGTCTTTGAATTAACAAGAAGACTAATCTGGAAGAAAATTCGACGTTCTCGATGAATGAGATAGAAAATGGAGAAAGTTTCTGCAGATAAACATTGTGTCTGTTCACCCAATTCCGAGACAACTTTAAAAATGACAAGGCAAGAGAAGAGAGGCACTGTGACGCGTCGCTGTGCGACAATCTCAGGTGGTGTTGTGTTTTGTCCTCAGCCGCTCTGCAGGACATCTGAACATCCCCACAAGTCCCTCTGCAGGACAATAGACCATCACTCTGCAGGACAATAGACCATCATTCTACAGGACAAAAGACCATCATTCTGCAGGACAAAACACCTTCACTCTGCAGGACAAAACACCATCACTCTGTAGCACCCGAATCAGTGGAGGAAAAGAGAAAATCAGATCTGTTCGAGGCTCTGACGTTGTCAGCTGGGAAACTAAGGGGGCGCGGCCCCTTCAAGAGGTCCCGATACTATCGCGGACTTCTCGCATTCCCTAAAATGCGGAGTGTTTATTAAAACGGCTACGAGGGAAGCGCCCGAGAAAATTCGGCTTAAGTCCTAACCCTGTAGGGACCACTCACGATCAGGGATTACGAACACCAGAAATAATAAAAAGTTCATTCCTGAATTCAGCTCGTTTCGTTGAGAACTCGGGCAAATATTCGTACAGGTGTGTCCAATGTGAGTGGCTGCACACGCTACATTTCGGTCATCTAGGACCGGAGTTGGAGCTGGTCGGACTCGGCTCCGATTCCGAATTTGGTGCTACGAGCGAGGGCGTCCAAGCGGGATTGCCTGTTATAGATGAGTTTAGTGTCGATATGCAAGAAATTTGGACGTCCGTCAGCGTGCACGCGAGGGCGAGTTGGGG
>VOMN01090790.1:0-38451 GCA_014899125.1 Orchestia grillus | reverse complement strand
GTAGTGAGACACAAGTACCGGAGGTAGCGAGACACAAGTACCGGAGGTGTAAACGGAGTAACCCGTGATCTGGTACTGCAGGCAGTGGGAGGTGTGAAGAAAGAAATATGGCAATGCGGGCTGTGTAGAGAGATGAAAGCAGAGTAACCTGGCAGTGAAGGCAGTGTGAGGAAATATGAAGAGAGAAACATGGCCGTGTAAATAAAGTAAAAGGACGGTGCAAGGGGTATTGGAAGGTATAGAGAGAGCAGGAGGGCGGTGCAGGCGGTATCAGGTGTAGAGAGAGCCGGAGGGCGGTGCAGGAGGTGTAGGGAGAGCAGGANGAGCAGGAGGGCGGTGCAGGAGGTGTAGGGAGAGCAGGAGGGCGGTGCAGGAGGTGTAGGGAGAGCAGCAGGGCGGTGCAGGAGCTATCAGGAGGTGTAGAGAGAGCAGGAGGACGGTGCAGGCGGTATCAGGAGGTGTAGAGAGAGCCGGAGGACGGTGCAGGCGATATCAGGAGGTGTAGAGAGAGCAGGAGGGCGGTGCAGGAGGCCTAAAGGTAGCAGGAGGGCGGTGCATGAGGCCTAAAGCTAGCACGACGGCTGTGCAGGCAGCTGGTGGAGGAGCGGGCCGAGCTGCACGTGACGCTGCAGGAGCAGCAGAGGGCGCTGGACGTGCTGCAGCAGAGGCTCGGCGTCGCCACCAAGGAGAACTTCGACCTCGCCACCGCCTCGTCTGCGGTGTGTGGCCCCCTCTTGTTCCTGAAGCTCCACGCCCTCTCTTCTGAGTTGCCTCTTGGCTTCTCTATTCTGCTTTTGGTTTAGTTCTCCTTTAGGTGTCTTTATATCTTCTTACTTATTTACGTTGTGTGCCTATATAGTTTTCGTTCACCTACATTTGTGTGTTCTTTTCGTTTTAGTGTTTTACTTTGTGTTTTTTGTCATGTGTTTATTCGTCACTTTGCTCTCTTCTCAAATTTTTGGGTTTGATATTATTCGTTATTTAATTTGTTTATTCCTCAAGTAACGTTTTTTCATGACTACATTTCGTAAGTTTTTATTTAATTCTTATTCTTCGTCTCTTTGCGTCTCCGTTATTTCTACATCGCTTGAAGTGCGCAACGCTCACAGGCTACGAACTGCAGTGTGTTGTGATGATGCCGCGTGTGTTGTGATGATGCCGCGTGTGTTGTAATGATGCCGTGTGTGTTGGTGTGAGTTCTTCAGGGTGACAGATCTAATTCTACACCATTGCGACCCTAGGCTTCCTCTCCGTGTGTGTTAACCATCTATCGATCGAAGAATAAATGTAAAATAAATCAGCCACCAGGGAATTCCACTGGAATTTGTACCTAGGGAAGCAGTAGTTACCTTATGGTCCTGGTTCGTGGGGATGGTGGTAATTAGTCATGAAATATTGCATGAAGTCTTATTCCATGTATTAGGTTGTTACTAAAATAATGGCCGATCTACGTGTTATGTTTAGAAATGCCATTTCAGCGTAGTATTCTTAGTTTATTTTATGCAAGTTTTGGCGTACCTGATGTTTAACATATGCTCTTTAATAATTTTCAACTTAGTCTAGGCAGAAAGCATTCTTGAAGCGTGTGAGCCTATATTTATGCGTACAAGATAAAGACCTTTGCTATAAGATAAAGACCTTCGCTAACTTTTTTTGCGTGGGTTATGGCATCCTGGATGTCTTCGGCCTGGTCCTGGTACCCTGGGGCAGATGCAGCTGTCAAAAAGGGGTGTCGGGGCTGTTGATTGGGCTCTAGTTGTGTGTGCAAGTGTGTAAATTGTGTGTAATTGTGCGAATTAGTTGCGTGTAGAGTTATGTGTGATTGTGTGTATTTGTATGTTGGTTGTGTCTGGAGGTGTGTAGTACTATGTTAGTTGTGTATTGTGTGTCATGAAGTGTAATTTGTACAATTGTATATTACTTGTGTATTAGTCTCGTGCAGTTTATCGTCAGCAAGCTTGCCTCTGACTTTGGGTGCGCCTCTGATGCGTAGCTTTGGGTGCCTCTGATGCGTAGCTTTGAGTGCCTCTGATGCGTAGCTTTGAGTGCCTCTGATGCGTAGCCTGATGAGCTCAGCCCCCCTGACCCGCCCCGCATTTCAGAGCGACCAGCAGGACGCGTCCCAGAAGCTCGTGTACGACCGCAACGACCCGAACAGGCCGCGCTTCACCCTCACCGAGCTCAAGGACATCCTCTACCAGCGCAACGAGCTGAAGGCGAGGCTGTCGGACCTCGAGGATGAGCTCAGCATATACAGGCCTGCTAATACCTCAGCTTCTAAGCAACAGTACGTCCGTAAACTAACTTCCGTACCCACGCTTTGTTGTTCTTGCTCGTGTTCTGCTGCGCTTGTGAGCCGTATGCCCAAAGCCCTCTGTCGCATCTCTGGTTACGTTAGTCCTAAGCCCACACGCGCACGTCCTCGTTTGTACACCTCTGATTCTCAGTGTGACCAGCAGTGTACTCCAGAGTGCTCTACAGCCAGTGTCAACTCTTCACCTTCCTTCTATTGCGCTAAGAGATGTAAATACCCTTGTGCTAGCGAGTTAAATTGTCGCTCCAAGTGTCATAGTTCTGCTTTTGCTCGTGCACGACGTATTGGTATCGAGTCCTATTTTCCATCACCTTCACGCTCCCGGCACCTCGACGTAGGCTTGCTCTCTGACCACAGCCGTAAAAATACATCCGTGTCTCATAAAAATGTTCCTGTCGCAGAGGAACATTCTACACCCACTCCCACTGACGCTGTCAGCGGCAAAGGTTCAAGAAATGACACCGATTCAGTTATAAAAACCTATGATCAGTGCAATAAAAATCCTACTTTGAGCTCTCATCAAAACGATGCCGCCGTGCATCATGGCGATGGTACACTGCTTCACAGTGATAGCGAGAGCAAAGATGAGTCTTCCAACCTCGAAATTTCGTTGAGCAACGACGTGGCACCTCCACTCGATGTGACGCGTGTTGCACGTGACCTGACACCCTGTTTTGTGTGTGTTCCCACCGCACGTTTTGTGGTCGTGACCAGACGTGCCTCAGTAAATATCGCCTTCAAACATTGCAGCGAAAGCGAGAGATTGAATGCGTCGTCTGCAAATGTGATGAAGTCCCTATGTACCGATGGTGATGTTATTCCTGGGCATTTGTACAATGGGGGCCATCGCCGCGGAGAGAGATTGGGAGAGAGTTTTGAGCGTGTAAATAAAAAGAGTATTGGCAGTCATAAAGCTCAGAATATTTGCAATAATGATCAGCGATGTAGACTAGATGTTCCTGTGGTAGACCGTTCACGCTGTGAACAGATACACGATTCTAGAAATATTACTCCAATTGCTGGTGAAGGCTATGAAGGCGTCAATGGTTGTGCAAATGACAGCATCGCAGATGATGAAAAATGCAATGAAAAGAGAAATTTTGATTTGACATCTAGACTTAACGCTCTTACAGTTGATGGGGAACTGATTTCTGCTAGAACCACAACCACGTCTGGTAACGGTAGGTTAAATACCAGGGTTCGGCGTAGCACAAACCATTCAGCAGATGACAAACTAGCCGGTGAAATGCGTAATTACGAATCTTTCGCTGCAGATGGCAACACGATCAAAGATGAGTTTAGCAATTGCACCGATGACACGCACACGCTCGGTAGCAATCGGGTCGGCTGTGACAGCAATGCCAACTCGCTAGGGAGCAGTCGCAGAGCTAGCCTGGTCTCCAGTGATTCAGGTGTCAAACTTCCGTTAGTGCGGACCAGCTCCATCAGAGAGATGATCAGCAGGGACTGTAAGGCACCTCTGTTGACGCCCCTGCCCGTTGAGGCTCCGAACGATCGCCCCATCCAGGACAATTCGCTAGATAGTAGTTTGTGTGCTAACGTAACTTGTTCTGTACAAAGTACTCCATTTGTTAATGTTCTGAGTTGTGAGCGAAACGCTTCTTGTCCTCGCGTTGCTAGTTGTGTGGGCCATAATTCGCATGTTCATGAAACTGGTTCTATGGAAAGTAGCTCGAACAATGACCTTATTTCTGCAATTGCTTCAGTGGAGAGAGGTGGTTCACTTGCTTCAGTTGATCACTCCGCTGAGAATGGTTTCTTTACTGACCATCATTTTGGTCATTCGAGCATTCCTCCAGCTGACGGCGGTGGAGAAAGTTATTGCACTTCGGTGAACGAATGCAATATCGGAAGTACAAGTCATAAATGTGCTACAAGTAGGGGTGTTGAAAATATTTCTAATAGTAATGAAAGTGTGTCTTGTAGCAGTAATGAAAATATTTCTAATAGTAATGAAAGTATGTCTTGTAATAGTCATGAAAATATTTCTGATAGTAATGAAAGTATGCCTTGTATTAGTAATGAAATGTCTCTTAGTGGTGGTGACGAAAGGACTTCCAGTAATGGTAATGATAAAGCTTCTGGTATTAGTAATGAAGATGTTTCTATTAGTGGTAATGAAATGGCTTCTATTTTTGGTAATGAAAATGTTTCTAGTATTGGTTACGAAAATGTTTCTAGTAGTGGTTATAAAAATGTTTCTAGTAGTGGTAATGATAAGGTTTTTAGTAGTGGTAATGAAATGACTTATAGTAATGGTGCTGAAACTGCTTCTATTGGTGGTGACGAAAGGGTTTCTGGTGGTGGTGTGAACGGTAATGTAGGTGTTGGACCCTCGCTTGACTCTCATAAAGACGACTTTGCGACAAGCTCTTCTCATCCTGACATTTTGTGTAGCTCTTCGGACGTGTGTCCTGCCTTACCCGCTGCCATTTCATGCGCCTCAACGCCCGTAAGTAAATCTGCAAACGTTGCTTCCATAGCGTCTCCAAATGCTCCCGTCCGCACGCAACCGGTTTCTTCGCGCGCCGTGAACGAATCCAGTCTCAATTCTTCGGAGGCTCCTATTTCCCCGAACGATTGTGCCATTTCGCTTTCGCTTCCGGACGGGAAACCTCTTAGAAATTCCCCGTGCGTGACGTCACTCCATGTTCCACCAACCGGGTGCGACAAACGGGAAGGGTTTCACGACCTCTCCCGCAGCAGCAGCGGAGGGAGCTCCGTTTGGAGGGAGGCCACGCCACCCTCCGCCGCTTTTTTGGGCAAAGCCTGGGAAAATTACGGATGCGAGACCATCCCTAGCTACGGTTCCTGTGGGGCTTGCGGTGCGGGCGAAAACGAGCAGAATCCTGACTACGAGTTTATGAAGCCTTCGAACTGGGAGTTTTTGTATAAGTTTGGGCCTCATGTTTGTTCTTGCTGTCTCGAAGACGACTCGCGGTTCGCTTCCGATACGGACTCCAACTCCGATGCGAAGTCTTCTGACGGGTCATCGTGCAAGTTGATGAAGCCTGTTGAGGGGGTTGTCACGAGACAGAGTAGGTGTTCGCTTTGTGGGATGAGTGGCGTACTTTGTCCAATCGAAGAGGTGGACTGGACCTGGCGATCGTTGGACGCCCGTTTGAGTAATGGGACGCACTCGCGTTCTTCTGGAGCTGAGAAATGCACTTGTGCGCCAAGGGACCTTTCAGATATGCTGCAAAAATCCCAAGCGACTGGATGCGATCGTACACAAGACGACTCTTCAAGCATGACTGACTTAGAGGGAGGTGTTGAAGAACCTGTCGACGTGTCAGACATTTGTGGTACGGAAAATGAAAATTTCACGGGTCAGAGGGTTGCTTTGGCCGACTGTCTTATTACCGACTCCAGTAACTCGTGCGATCGCCGGGAAAATTGTAGCGGTGAGGCTGAATTGGGGCTGTCATCCTCCGTATCTGGTGAAACTGACAAGACTCGCTCTCCAAATTCTTCGTACTTCACTCTTCTCAATACACGGAGCTGTGGGAAACTTGAGGCTCAAGATTTCGAGTTAGACCGCATCGATAGGCTCACTGCGATATTCTATCAGGACAGTTTGGTTGATAGCATCACAGAGGATGATATCGATCGGTACCTGAGTGGCCTCAGCGTCGAGGAAGTTGAGCGAGCGTGTGCTACTCCTCTGGTTCTAGCCAAAGATCAGGAAGACCTTGCGAGGATGGATTGCTGCAGCAAATATCCCGTTAATTCCACCCCTGATGAAGCCGCTAATCGATCCAAAGATGACTGTCAGGCAGCTACGCATTCCTTTGAATCTCGGAGCCGACATTTTACAGACAGTAATAACTGTAAGGTAAACAACCCGACCCGTACAAACCACCACGAACCTCCGCGTAGTTTGCACGAGTCTACATGCCCCGTGCGTGACTCAGCGCCTTTTGTGCATGACGCGCTGTGCACAGACTGTATCGACCCTTCCTACGTTCGTGATTATTTGTTCACGCTTGGTCGGAGCCTGCATGACCTCAGCTGTTACATGCACGACCTGAGCGACTTGGTTGGCACCAAAGAGGTGCGCTGCCACTCCGCTAACAGCGCCTGCACCTCCCTGGACTCGGCCATCGAACTGCGCGATTCCAGCGACAGTTCTTTGTCTGGAAGGACGTCTGCTGACGCCACGTCGCCGTCGCCGTGCGACTTTGAAGAACTCTTCAGGCTCGAAGTCCAGCATCTTTGTGGTCGGCTGTTGGGAGCCCTTTTTGACAGGGGGAACAGAAGTTCTTCCTTCAAGGTAGTCTGTGATCTGAGCGTCTTGGTGGTTCTCCTAAGGTTTGTGTATTGTCTTCTAAAGAGTGTTATTGAGTTTCTCTTACTTGGAGTACATGAATGAAGTGAAGGCCTTGAAAGAAGGGATCAGCTCATCTGAACTCATGACCGACCATATTTATTTGAAGATAAGGCTGTGTTTAGCTTGGTACGACAAACTAGTTGCAGCTGTATATATGCATGCAATAAGGCTTCATTTAGCTTATCACGAAAAACTATCGGCATCTTTGTGGAAGAGGATCTTGAATTTCATATGAGGGATGATGCTTCACTTGTTATGAATTGTACTGTTATTCGAGGCATTTCTATTGAGTGTACAAAAATCTCTCGTTTTGGAATCCTGACATTCCGTCTTCAGTGATGAGACCATGAAGAAATCGAACGTAGATCAATGTTAACATTTATGCGCCCCTCGTTTTAAAGCTACACGTGTCGTATTCAAATTTGGCGAAGTGACTTGTCAAATCCGTGATTCTCTCATAAGGATTCCTCTATGCACCTTCACACCTAGGTACCCTTTCCCCAGGGCATTCATGCTTCTATCGTTTTACGATCCTCGTCTTGTACTGCTTTCCTATTTTCTGTAATTTACGACCTGGAGTATTCGTAACGACTTCTATGTATAAGCTCAGCCCATCAATTTTTCAGTCTACACATTCGTGGATATCTTCATCACTGCATCTGAATCACATTCGATCTTTGAATCCCTCAAGTTGCACTCCCGTTTTAATGAGGCGTTGACTCGCGCAAGATTGCACCTCTTGAAGAATGAAATTCGAAAATTTGGATGCTGAGTCTAGGTCGTGCTCGCAGCGCCAGGTCGTGCTCGCAGCGCCAGGTCGTGCTCGCAGCGCCGAGTCGTGCTCGCAGCGCCAGGTCGTGCTCGCAGTGCCAGGTCGTGCTCGCAGCGCCGGGTCGTGCTCGCAGCGCCGGGTCGTGCTCGCAGCGCCGGGTCGGGCTCGCAGCGCCGGGTCGGGCTCGCAGCGCCAGCTCGTCAGGTGCCTTAAAGCATCCTTGCAGCAGCAAGTGGACGGCTCAGCTTATGGGCTGTGCCATTACTCAGTTCATGTCTCACCTTATGGGCTGTGCCATTACTCAGTTCATGTATGGCTGTCTTCAAGAACCCGACGTGTCCCTGTGTGGCCGTTAATGACGCTACAAACGACGCTTCAACGCCTCCACCGCTTCCAAAGCTTCGTCCTCTCTAGACGTCATCTGAAATTCAGTTTCAAAATTCTAACTCATTCTTCATTCGCGCATTATTAACCCATTAATGAATAGAGTGTATTTTTATGCATACTTTATGATAATAATACCGAATTAGAACAATGGTAACAGAAAAGAAAGTGAATAAATGTTTTATTAGGTACAAAGTGCCTCCATATCTTTGAGCAGACATAATTTATGGCTGAAATGTAAAAGTGACGTAAAACAATTCTATTTCCTAATTTCGATTTTTGGTACCTCATTACCTACATCCGCACCATTTACAGAATCTCATTTTTTCAGCAAAAGGAGAATTTCTTCCATTTGAATTTTATTCTTGGTGCAAATGACCCAAGTACTAGTTTCTAAAAAATTACAAGGATTTATCAAGGAATAAACTCCTATATTTAATGGGTTTTTCATCCACATGTTCAACAACCCTCATCCTAATCCATACCATTCTATTTCCTCTAGCAAAATCGCCCTTATCATTCGACTTGAAATTTGTCGACGTCCTTTTCCGTCTTTCTATTTTACTTCTTCTCCTGCACTTGTTTCCACTCGGCTTTTGAAATCGTACATATATTTCCTGAAGCCTTATTCCTCGTTTCCTACTTACGATCTCCGTACTTATTCTAGCTCTCTCTATGACCGCGCCACTTAACCCCTTTCGGCCTAAGGTTTTTTTTTCTAGTGGATCAACATTTTTTTCGTGGGGTCAAAATTTCTGCTTGGAGGCGAACTAAATCACTGCTTGGAGGCTGGGTGTGATGAAAACGGAAATGTAGGGCAGTATTTCATGTCGATGGGTTGCCTTTTTGTGTAAATGAACACTCGTAGTGTATGGGAAAAGAACTTCATATATTGAGAGAGGAACAATAATGAATATACCGAATTCGGTACGTGGGTCAGAGAGTCGGTAGCCCTTCTCCTAAGACGTTCATAGAGTCGTTGCTCAAGAATTTATTGGGAATGTTCCCTTGAGTATTGCTCACGTGAGAGCGTAGCAGATGTGACACGGCCTTTTACACGTACTTTTGTGTAATTATCTAACTGAAATCTCTGACGAAAATACATGCCTACAATTACGAGCCTTGTACGTTAGAACCCGTCCAAGTTATTATGGTCTATTAAGTTTGGAACTTTTAAAGCTAACTGAATAAAGCTCCCTCGCTAGGAAATGTTCTCCGGCTGATTTCGAGTTGTGCATACACCGAACTCGGCAGCTCTCCTGAAGTTCGGCAGCTCGGCTCGACAATTCCTGAGTATAGGCCTTTTCTTTGCTTCTTGATGCGAGCACAACTGTTGACCGTCGCTCAAGATTTTTCCCCAAGTCTCTAACATATCTGTTTCCGTCCATGGTTTTAGGCAGTCTACATATAACCCGCCGCTGCTCCTCAAGAATACCATTATTTTCCACTTCAGGACCCTCGTCTCGCGAGACCTACCGTGCCTAGTCGTAATTAACCGAATGGATGGCGAGGGCTCATATATGTCCGCTCCCTTACCGTAGTCCGCTCCCTTACCGTAGTCCGTAGTCCGCTCCCTTACCGTAGGAGTGTATCACGAAGGTGGGGGCATTTAATACGTTGGTCGCGATATGTGCGGTATGTGTGCCTGCATAACTATCCTACAACGCGATGTGGACGTACATGGTACAGGCCTATGAAAACATACTTTTTGAGAATCATATTTCCCTTTCAATTGGCGAATTCTATGATACAACCGTTGAAACTGTAAGTAAAAAAGGCTTGAACCTGTCGCCAGCACTGCAAACCTACCACATCTGCAATCGCGGCCGATGTGTTAACGAATGTATGTAGGTGCGTTGAACGAAAGTATGCGTGTTGAATTATTCTAAGTGCAATGGACGAAGAAAATTAATTGTTGAATTATTGAATTGTCGTGTTGAATTATTCTAAGAACAATGGACGCGAAAAATTCATTTAGTGAAGGTAGACTTCCGTTGGACATTCAAGGATTATTAGTTAAAAGCCTCGTGCGTGCGCTTGCTGTAATGAGTTGAAGTAGAGTAGGTTCCTGCCATATTCAGTGCCACGGAGTGGGTCATGCGCTGACCTACACCACGTGCCGTCGTACGATGAAGTCTTGTGCCATGAGATTAAACTTCTTGAAATTTGATTCGTGAACACCGTCGTGTTTTGTGCTTTATTCTAAAAAGAGAATCACGTTCAGCGATCGTAATTGTTATCAGTTGTGAACCGCAAATCCATACCTTGAGATGTGCGTAAAGAATTCGAATACTTGGACGATAATTTCAGGTGACATTGGAAGCATGACGTCGCACGTGCGGGCATACGGTTTGAAGGAGCACGAGTTCGTGTGTGGTTACACAGAATCTAAGTCATGCATATCGTACGAGGTCACGAATCAGTTTCCGTTTATCCAAACGTGGATGGCAGTCGTAAGGGAGGA
Source organism: Orchestia grillus (assembly GCA_014899125.1). NCBI lineage: Eukaryota > Metazoa > Arthropoda > Malacostraca > Amphipoda > Talitridae > Orchestia > Orchestia grillus. The sequence goes on along the minus strand of VOMN01090790.1, from coordinate 28,166 downwards.
GGCTGGTGGAGATCAGCGGGCATTTATTATCCTTGACTCTGTGCTACCTAAATTATTTTCTAGTTAACTTACATTTCTTCGCGTCATACGTGTTTTTCTTGAAGGCACATCAATGCTACATTGTGTGTAAAAAATAGGAAGACAGTATTTCTTGTTGTCACGCTGCATTTTTATTTAAAATAAACAGATGCTGTGCACATGAAAAGTAGCTTAAACAGATGCACTTTATTTAAAGAGATACACATCGCATGTAAACTAAAACACAACACGTTCTGTTCTAAAGTAGTTACCATGGAGTGTACCGAACTCTTGACGTGGGTTGTTAAAATTACAGGGGGGAGAAATGATGACATGACTAGGTTAGGTGTAGACTTCAAAAAGCTCCGCCTTCTGGGCTCGTTAATTTATAAGTCCTATTCTCTATTTTCTCTCTCGTCGGTTTCCCCGCGTGCCATCACTACCGCATTAACTATCTTTAACTATCTTCTTAGTTCTAACTTGTTAATAAGGTGCACATTTTGAACAAAAAATATCGGGAGATCCATAGTAATCTAACATTGTTCATTTTCGTGTGAATGCGAACAATTGAAATATTTCTACATTTTGGAGCAATGTTCGTGACTACTTTTCCCATGCGTTCTCCCATATAATGCTTAATATATCTTCCATAGAGCTCCTCTATTGTTTTAAATGCCGCTTAGTTTTCAAGACTTGTCCGGTTTTTCGTCTTTCTCTCAAGCGACCGACTTCAGTTTACCTCTGAAAAACCTTGCGGGGTCACTCTTGAAGTCGCCGTGAGAGTGCGAGGGACTTGTCTTAATTAAGAATTTGCTTTTGTCATATCGTTGTTCTCCTGCATTGCGAGATGAAATCATTAATAATTGGAATATTATCCGCGTCGTTTCTTCTGTGTACCTGCGTATTTACGTCTATTTATAGTCTTCGTATTTCGAGAAGTATTCCAGCGTCTGTATTAGTGTATTGTAGACTTTCATCCGTAGGTTGCATTTCTATTCTAACTCCTCCTCATGCCTAAGATTTAACACCTTCGTATCACCTCCTAGCAGAACTTTTGTACAACATTTTCTTACGCTTCACTGGTGATAGAACTGACCTTTCGCTGTAGCGCTCGCAACGTTAATGCGCCCGATACGGCGGCTAATCCTTTTCCATTATACCCTCATGTTCCTCGTACGTATGTCTAGTCTATCATGGCCTGCTTTATCTTCAGTTTTCGTCCGTGACTTTGAGACCCAATCGCCCCCGCGAACACTTTAGGATACTCTGCAGCAGTAGTTAACACGTTGGCTCCCATTCTCCACAGAGGTAAAATTACATGCCGACAAGTATCTCTAATGTGAATTTAAAAATGAAGGATTTTGGTTTCACAAATTAGGTTTCTCTATTAATTTTCTTTCTAATCAGAACTAGCTTACTCGCTTGATGAACACAAATTTGAAGAAAACTCGATTTTGGTTTCACAAATTTCGTTCCTCTATTAATTTTATTTCTAATCAGAACTAGCTTACTCGCTGATGAACACAAATTTGAAGAAAACTCGAAAATTTGTATTTATACATGATAGTACTTTGGTTACATTAGGTTAGGTTAGATGATCGCGTGTACCATATATCCGAAGTCAACGTGTTAAATTGAACGAAATGTAACTCGTTACTACCATCGCTCTCCTACAGCGGGTTCATCTAATTCTCAAGTCGTAAACTGCTACTAAAGTACTGCCACTGAACGTTCTTCTTTACTTTCACTTTTTCCTATTTAAAGATATTAATATTGAAAATTCAGAAATGACTGTGCTTGTTTTGACAATGAAGACACGTGTGTTCTGGAGACAATTTCCTTCGTTTCTGTTGCCCATGTCCCCTAGCATGTATGTTGTTGACACTGCCACCTCGCTGTTTTGCGTAAATGTTTGGGTTTATTTTACCGGGAACCGAACATTCTTCCGACTTCGTCTTTGTGTTTGACTTGTGATTTGTGAGACCGTTCTTAATATGGAACTATAATTCGACTCATAGAAACCGACTCAAATATGTAGTAGAACTCTGTTTTGTTAAAGAAATGGATTAGGTTACACATATTGACTGTTACAGAATTCGACGCAGTTGTAGGAATTTTCTCTTTAGCAGCAATCGACTGTCTCGAAAGAAATCGACTCCGCCTCAGAAATGACCATTACAGGTGACCATGACGTCGTAGCCATTTACTGAAGTCTCGCATCAAATAACTGAACATTCAACTTGAGTTGCGCGGCGGAGGTCCTGGTGTTTACTGCCCATAATTTTTTGGTGAGGAAGTAAAGTGCGAGTTGCAGGGTGTCTAATGAGCGCCGTGGTGTTTTTGAACAGGACGTGTTTTGGTTGTGTGATATTTTAGTTGTGTGGAGGAAATGTGTTGGTGGTGTGGTGCTGTAATTAATTTAAAGGCCTAGGGATAATGTTAGACGCTCTCAGTTAGGCAGGTCTAAGCCATTAGTGGTGCCAAATATGCTAAGTTTATTGTACTTAGACCTCGTGTCTCTAACAGTTGTATAAAGCCAAGTACGCTAAGTTTATTGTACTTAGACCTCGTGTCTCTAACAGTTGTATATAGCCAAGTACGCTAAGTTTATTGTATTTTGACTACACTGGTGCATTAGTTATACACTAAAGTGAAATAGGCTCAGTTTATTTTATCTCAACTTCATTTCTGTAGCAACTATATGCTTACAACCAAATATGATAAGTTTATACTGAGACTAATTTCTGCGAAAAATAGTTGCTGCCAAATAGGCTAAGTTTACTCTATTTTGGCTACATACTGCATAACATTTATCGTAAACGCCCTGTAGAGATATGTGAAGGAAGGCTTTCAGTCAATTTGGCGGCATTTCAAGGAACCCTGTTTATATCTACTAGCTAATTAATGGCAATAATACTGTGATATCTTATGAATACGTTGGGAACTTCGAATAACCAATGGAACCGGAGGAGAAATTATGAAGAGGTGTGTTCAGACGTATTTCGTTTAACCCCGGAATGGTAACCTCGGGCTTCTCATACCCCGTAGTTTGCCTTCCATTTCCCTTCCGATGGATTTATGACTAAGAGTCTCCCCTTCATCTAACCTTAGATTTAGGGTTACACATTTCAGGTATCCAGGCTACCAAAGGGAAACGGATAGCACGTGAAAGATGACGTGGTTTAATTTTTACCGTAACGTGAATGCCTCGAACATTTCATGAACTTTCGACCAGTTTTTTTTGTTACGCTGCAGCTATAATATCTTGATATCGAAAATTTGCTAAAATGAAAAAATTGAGATAGGAAATTGAAAATTGCGCTATCTCCAGAATTGGTGCACATCTTGAAACCAGTTTAGACTTGGTGCAGTATTCTTTTGGAGCTTTAAATCGAGATTATTCATTTTTGTACGGGATAATTCTTGTGTGCTAGTAGCTATTTGACTTTATATGCAACTGACTACATACGCTGTGAAAATACCGTCTTTAATGGAATAAGTTAACTGTAGAACCAAGAGATTATGGTGAAGTGTAACGTAAAAGATTATATCCGATGTACAATTGTACCTCATGATGTTACTGCGTAAGTTAATTACTTTAAACTATCGTACCAGCTGCTGCCATGCGAACCACCTATGTGGAGGGGAACCAGTTGTACCTTGGACCCTATGTGTCTCGGACCTGCCGCTGATTGTAGCGTTCTCGGCAGGTTTTCTCAAAACTGTTTTGTTTATTAAGCAAATGTCTCAAAGTTACCGGTAATTTATAGACCTGCCACCAGGAGCAGATCTCTGAAGTTCCATCAAAACCCCATACAACAGGCAGAGCAGGCTAAAATCAACGCTTGGTCAGCAGTGTCCAAGGTACAACAGGTTGACCCCACTTGACCACGGTCGCACCAGAGCAGCAGTAGCCCTGCTTCAGTGGAGCTGTTGCGATGTTCTCTAATAAACGGCCCTGCGGAGCCGGACTGGAGTGCTACGTCAAGATTATTCATTATTAGTACTACGTCATGATTATTCTTTATTAGTACTACGTCATGATTATTGATTATTAGTACTACGTCATGATTATTGATTATTAGTACTACGTCATGATTATTCCTTATTAATCCTACGTCATGATTATTCATTATTAATCCTACGTCATGATTATTCATTATTAATCCTACGTCATGATTATTTTGCATCTAGCGTGTCGTGTGTGAGGGTTTGAGGTGAAGTTGAATTTTTAAGCGATCTTACTGTCGAGTAGAACTTTTATAAGTGGTATATTTTTCTTGGAGCCGTGTCATAATCGAGCTTAAAGTGTGTTAGTGACTTTAGGCCATGGAAATTTCTTGGACCGCGAAGACGTGTTCAAGATGGAGCTTAGAGAAATTTGGTATTTTAAGTGCTTTGTGAATGTAGTCCGGCTAAATGTAGGAATTATCGTTTAAATTTTTTTCATTCGAAATGATTATAATAATAAATTTCGGCTAATAAGTACGTGTTGGGATTATGTGATGGGGAACCTCAGTTACAGGATCTTTTATCCGCTCGATATGTTTGATACTTTTTATGCGGTGTTAAAATTTGGTATTAACAACTATTAAATGTTTTAGGACGTCATTGCGCTGCCACTCACACAGATGGGGCCGCGTAGTGCGGCATGCAACTTTGTGTTAGAGAGAGTTCTTATTCCTCCAAGTTCTGCTCATGTTACGTGAAATTTCCCTGCAATTCACTTGAACTCCGTGAAAAATTGACCTTATGCACCGAATACAAACTGAGAAGTCAACTTTAAATTGAAACTGAGTCTCGCCTAACATGACAAAATGTACCCAGCTTTGGTGAAACTCATTCTTTTAAAATAATGATAATCTTAATTATAATAATAGTGGTAATAAAGCGTGTGACTTAGTCCTTGAGGTGTGGGCGAGTGCTTTCTGAGGGGTGCGGCATATGGCACTCGTGCCAGTGCTGAGGTGAGGAGGTCAGCTGGGACCACGAGTGGGACTTGACTTGACAGACTTGCTCCTCCTCGAAGCCTGCAATCCGCTGCCAGTGGAAACTTTACTCCCGGCCTTGGAAAATGCTTCAGCAATTTTCGAAAGCTTTCGTTTGAACGATGATTCATTCGTACGTCTTTAGATCCTTTACGCCCTGGTGCTACTCTTACGTCACGATGACCCATTACGCTACGATGACCCATTACGTCACGACGACCCATTACGTCACGACGACCCATTACGTCACGACTACTCATAAGTCTCATCATCGTGAGTGATTGCTTTATACGGTGGCGCCTAGATAGAACTTTTATTGATGCTGGAAGTAGGTTTCGTAAATTTGATGTTGGTGCGATTTCTCGCGAGTACATTTTAGTGGTGTTTATGCGGGGGGTTAGTATTTTTCTGACGGTTATTTTTTGTTATGTAGAGGTATAATCAATTGGTCATGGTTTGTGTGTATATTGATATAAAAATCTTAGAAGACAGTAAAAGGTGATTGCAAGAATGAATTCGCGGTCATCCCCGGTATAATGAGATCGCTGAATCTTCCTCTAAAAAGTTGCCCCAATTCAGCACACTCGTGCGCTGGAGCAGTAATGGTTCACACTAAGACGTCGTTCAAACGTACGCCGTATTATCTCTGGCAGATTCTCTCCTCTCGTCGTGAGAATCTGTTGTGAGTCGATTTTAGACGTGCGAATCTGTTGTGAATTTTATTGTAGTCGCGATAGTCTGTTGTGGGTTTTATTGAAGTTATGACAATCTGTAGTGGGTTTTATTGAAGCCATGGAAATCTATTGTGGGCTTAATGTAGTCGTGAGAATCTGTTGTGGGCTTAATTTTAACCCTTTAGCACTTGCAAAAATTTTCAGTCGTAGAGAACGTTACGAGGGATTTTATAACGCCGATTTTTACGCAAGACTGGGACTAAAGAGTTACGCTTCGTCAACCAGGATACAAAAGCAAATACGTAGAGTAAGTTTTCTTGTTTTTCATAATTTTTTCTTTCTGTAGACTCGAATAACTTCTCTTTTCGACGATCTGTAGTACAGTCTCCCTTCATCCGCCCGAGTGCGTGTCCTGCGCCACCTCGACTCGATGTTAGCTCGCCAGAGCGCCATGCTGGCCCGCGTGGCACCGGGCCTTTAACGCTGTCCAGACCTGGGCCAATCCTGAGTGACGGTCGAAAAATGCAGTTTAGTTTTAAATTCTTGTTGTTCCGTTCTAAACTACGGGGAATGTGCGCACAAGCGCGTAAACTGTGTGTGTTCAGGCTACGTTATGCCCATTCTAAAAATGAGTTGGTCCTTGCAGGATCAACCCTATGCCGAACCGAATTATGTTCACAATGAGACTGCATTTAGTTGCGTTCTAAAAATGAGTTGGTCCTTGTAGGATCAACTCTGTGCCGAACCGAATTATGTTCACAATGAGACTGCATTTAGTTGCGTACGACCAACCAGCAGCAGCAGCCTCTTGAAGTAGTCCCCTATATGTAGGTCCACGGGTCCTGTTAGAGCCATCCCTGCACTGCGCTGTCTTTTTTAATGTTAAATGCACTTTATTCTTAGGAAATAGGGACTGCAAAAAGTACTGCCTTAGGAAACTGTATCAGCATAGGTACATTGCGTTGTACAAGTGAAGTTTGAAACTAATGTAGATGTAATAGTACGGATTCCTGAGCTCCCCCGTGGGTGTGATGTCAGTCCTCGGTTACCTAATAGGCTGTGCAGGCCTTCCTGTTGAACGCAGATTTCTGGTTGAATAATCGATTGTACAGAGTGGTCATAAAATCTCTTTACGAGTGCTCAATTTTTATTACGAAGACAATCAATAAGATGTATTCATTTGACTTGTTCCATGTGATTTAAATATGATCAAATACTTCGGTAACGACTGTGTACCATGGAACAAGTCAGATGAATATATGTTATTGATTGACTTCATAATTAAACTTTCGAATTGTGAATAGAGTTTATGAATACCCTGTACTTTCCATCTTGTTTCATAGTTTTTATACCCTAAGTGCCTCGCATTTTGAATGATTTTTTTTCTCCTGTTATATGTTACGGTTTTCCTGACTTACCTTCAACTTGTGAAGAATGTTTTTTTTTAAATGATTTATGTTTGTACTGTAAAGAATCGAGTATTTGCATGCGTGTACTTAGTGGTGGTAATCTCGAGGTTAAATTATTCTTATGTGTCGGAGTGATTTTTGATTTATTATTTTCCCTTGACCAATCCTGTTCGTGGATTTTGACGGGATTTACCTATATTTTAGGATTCTTTTGCCCTTGAATGCTAATTAAATAATTTAATCCTTTGATTTTGTTTGATTTAGCATTTAGTGTGTCTCGATCATGTAGTTTTGCACGCTAGTGAAGTCGTGCTGGTGGAAGAGGTCCAACACTAGTTATTGAATAATTTTTTTTATTGGTTTACTATTTCGGTTCAAACTACGCTGTGATAAACTGGAAAATAGTATTGGTCAATTAATTTAAATTGATTAACAATTAAATTTTCTGACTTGCGACCGTAGTATTTCAAAATTTCAGTTGATCCGTATCATGTGCATGCCATGTGTGAAAAGAATAGGGTGTTAGTCTTGAAAAATGAATTAGAATATTTATAATTTCACATTAAATAAGCTGGTCACTGGTTTATCGTCTACCACCGAATCATGGTTTGCCTAATATGACTTCATCGCTGCTGAATTAGACGTGACAGCCGCCAAGTTAGACGTGACTGCCACCAAGTTAGACGTGACTGCCGCCAAGTTAGACGTGACTGCCGCCAAGTTAGACGTGACTGCCGCCAAATTGGATCCCTGGACAAATGATGGCGAGTGTCGGTCCATGTCTTTGACACACTTAAGCTGCCCCACCCTCCGTGTTACTGACACTACTGACACATGTAGGAATGCTCCATCACGCCCTGTTGTCGTCTCTGGGACTGTAGCAGAGACTTCTATTTTCCTCATTCACCGAATGAATCATACGGTCCCGTTTTATAAAGATGCTATTTTGTCGTTCGAAGCTGAATTCAATCTTATTGCATATGTGTGTATTTGAAGGCTGTAAATAGTTTTTCGTCCAAAGGTACGCGTAGCCTTATCGCAAAATAATTTCGTTGTTTTAGGGTTAATCCTTTGCCAGCTAAGCTATTTTAGCGATAAGGCTGCAGTTTGCTTTTTACGAAACTCTAGTTGCAGCCTTATGTACGTATGCAATAATACTGAAGTTAGCTTCTCAGAAAGGACTAGCAGCATTCCTACGGAAGTACATTTTTAAAGTCCTCGTAAACGATAAAAGGTCAAGTGAGGTGGTGGGCGCTAGGGTCTAGAATATTCATGCCCGGATATAGCAAGTACAAATTTAATCGAACGACGTCACAGAAGTTGTTATCTTAGAAAGTGATTCGATTTTGCTGTGCTTTGCATGAGTGGTTCAAACGGACGTAGACGTACGTTCTCTCTTGGCGTACGTTCTCTGGTGTGTAGTGAGCACGTCTCGCGCTGCCATTTCTGATGTTAGTCGTGTGTGCATATGCATGGGTAGTGTTGGTGTTTTATACCACCCTTTCCATTCTTTCCTTCCCCACTCTACCGTAGTCGGTACGCTCGATGCCGATTAATTTCTACGCGTAGTTTTTGTTTCTTCAAACTAAACCGCAGCTGATGTACGCTGGAATATTGTCCTGCTGATTGTGTGTGTTAACCCTACGCACACCCCATGTAGCGTAGATGTACCTTCGAGAGAAGATACGTAGGCCATAGAACAAATGTCAACTGGAAAGTAATTTTGGCTGTGAAGGGTTGATACATGAACGCCTTAGTGTTTCCTCAAGCAAGCCTTGTTTGCATGGCGCTTTTGTGTTCGTGGCCGTCGCTGTGTGTCAACCCTTCACACTCAAGTGCGACTCTCAAGTCACGTGTCAATTCAACTTTTACGTTATTTAGCGCTATCTTTAGCCGCTTAAATTCACTTTCAATATCTGGTAACGAACGTGGAGCATGAAGTGGCGCGTACGGTTTACTCATCTTCATGTTTACTTTTTTACGTTGAAGCCTTTATTCATGACCACGCGAACTCCTGACAAAGAAAAAGGCGATTTGTCTTTGAGGAATAAGTTCAAGGTGTGAAGGCTTAGATAACCTCCTCGTAGCTGGTTTCAGCGATGTGTTGGACCGTGAAATTCTCTGATCTGCAAAACTTCTGAAAGTCAGTGTGCGCATGTGCAGCTGGTCGTTATCTTGTTCTCTTCTTTGGGACTTTGGACTAACTCTTCTGACAAGGTGTTGGTGGTTGTTGTTGCTTGTCGGGTGCTCAATTTTTTGTGTGGTTTCTCTTTTTAGTGGCTTTTTTTTGTAGTTTCTCTTTTCTGTGGTCTCTCTTTTTTGTAGTTTCCCTTTTTTTCTTTGTTTTTTAATTTTGAAATTTCCGCGACATTTTTACAAGGCCACCTATAGAGAGAGAGCTTCAATTTTCTGAGTCGTTGAACTCGCAGTTACGTTTTGACGACCACGCTTTTTCGGCATCCGTGCCACATTTCAATAGGGAGAGAGTAAGGGACTTTTCACCATTCCTTTTCTATGCCCGTAAGTAGTTTTTCGTGAAGGTACCTTGCTTTTCTCCTGATTCATAACAAGTTTGCTTTTCAATGTGCCTTAATTGTCATGCGTCCTACCCATAAGTAAGGTACTCGATTGATGTGCCACTTTGGTTATGCTCGTACTGGTTACCTTGCAAACCTTGCAACCATGCGACGTAGGAACGAGACCATATTCACTGTTGACTGTTCCTACCCGTGCCAGTCGTGCGGGCATTGGTTCACACAGAGAACCAAATTTCGCATTATTGTCGTTCCTAGGTTAGACCCTCAGTTTTCCCTTTGTGTGTGATCCAACAAAATAACGTAAAAATGATTCATGCTGGAACATTGCTTTTGAGGTCAGGTTACTCCATGCTTTGTCAAATTTGAGGTTTTGCGATGCACGGGGGGTTTCGAAAAAGTCTACCCATTATTATGAAAACACATTTTTATATTTTAAATTGAGATATTTTAAATTTGTTTTCGGTATATTGGATGAATGATTCTTGTTCGTAAGCATCGGTATATTTAAGTACAAAATGTGAGCCAAAACGAAGTATGCATCGAGCTCAACGAACAATGGCATAAGAGCACTAGTTGAGTTTATTTTGATAACAGCAACACCCCTGACACGAGCAATACGAGCAATGTGTTGAAAAAAAATCTAGAAGCCTCCGGGACAGAAACGATTTAAATAACCATCGTAAGAGAACTTGACAGCCACATGATCAGATGAACCACACCCCCGTCAATTTCCCGCACTGTTCAAAAATCGCGAGACAAGTTTTGCGGTTTACGAAAGGACTCTTGGAGAAAAGGCATGCATTTTGGAAGACTGTTATTTGGTTTGATGAAACCAAGATTGAATCGTTTAGTCATAACTCCGCTCATGTGTGGGGGACATTAGGAATAGCCTATGAGAAGCATAATGCCCTCCCAATTGTGATGTGGAGGTAGCAGTATAATGGTTTTAGGTTGACTCAACACATGACACTGTGCACTTCATAGCATTGATGGGAAGATGGATGGGGTCCCGTCAGATATTGGAGAAGTCTCATTGCGAAGAGTGTATTCAAAAAAACAATGGAAGTTTAATTCAACTAAAGAACAGATAAACCTCAGCAAAAGCTATTGTTCCCTTGTTCGTTCAGCTTGGTGTGTGCCACGATTTTGACTAATTTTTGTGCGTAAATATTCCAATTCTTAAGAACGCGAGTTTCTCTAGCAATGTGCCGAAAGCAGATTTGGAATGCCTAAATTTAAAACGGAAATCTTTGCTTCAACAAAAGTTTATTTTTCTTCGAAAACCGCTATTTTAGCTGTAATTAACCTAATAGACGTATAATACGAAAACGAAGTTTCATAGGAACGAAGAGCATTTATTTTTTAGCTTCACCTAAAGAGAGCTCGGAAATACGTTTAAATGGTGAGAACAAAAATCATGTCACGGAGTGCAGTGTTGTCAAGGGGACTTATGGGACTCCTATATCACCCTAGACGTACAGTAGGGCAGGCCGTGACTTTCTGGGCCAGGGTGATTAACTGCATATATTTAATTCTTTAACTACAACAGGCCCGGGTTATTAATTGCTAAACGGTTACGAAATCAAACGTCGTGTTTTATTTCTTTTGATGAAATATTTCTGGTGCCGCTTGAGATGTTTAAGCCTTTCCCATGTGAGACCGAGTTGACTCCTTTCTTTTAAGCGACTCGCGTTCTAGCACTGACGACAACTATACCCGTCAAGGGTTTTGATTCAAAAATGAGATAGAGTTTACTCGTCCTTCCTTGAACTCTCGCGCTCTTGGTACACACCGACGCACGGGACCGCGCTCACCCGTGCACCTGGTGGAGCGAATAAACGATCAGGCACGCGTTGTTGCCAGGAAACCTGCCTGGGAACTCGTTGTTGCCAGGAAACCTGCCGGGGAACGCGTTGTTGCCAGGAAACCTGCCGGGGAAGAGGTTTACAGTTTTTTTGGGGGCGATGAGGCTGTATTTAACCTGGTACGCGAAGCTAGCTGCTTGTGTTCATATTCATGCGATGTTACTGCATTTAGCTGGTTACGGGAAACGCAGCGTCTTTATGTAACGGGGCCTTAAGACCCTCTTGGTCGCTCTAGAGGTGGGTGGTGCCAGGAGTCCACGCTAGCAATGTCCCGGCTGGTTAATTGTCTCATTCTCTCGCTGCAACCTGGTGCCGTGTTCTAGGCTGCTCATTCTTGGTGGACGTTTCACTTAAAATACCATGTTGAAAGCTGCCCATTCTTGGTGGATGTTTCACTTGAAATACCATGTTCGAAGGTGCCCATTCTTGGTGGACGTTGCATATAATTTTGGCTTCTTTAGCTTAGGTGAAAAATTTCACCAGTGCCTTGTACGTCTGTCTGACGACTGAAATGCGTTTCGTTTCACGATACACGCGTAACATGTCGGGATACCTCGGCCAAATGCGAGTTGCTTCGTCCAACATGGCACGTCTGAAAAGGTTACCACTACTCCTGATGTCAAAATTAATCGCAAAGTATTGTTCGTTTGCGCTGCAAAACACCAAAATGAATTCAGGCTCCGTTTTCGCTGTTTTTGCTACTAAATTCGTTGTTTTATGTATTAATTCGTTTTTTGTGAGGCCCGTTTCAGCAAATCGCTTAATAGCGTGAACAAAAACTGTCTGGGCACCTTTTTAACTTCGACATTTCACAAGCGCTATAATACAAGTATCAATGATATAATATTCGAAGCTATAAACCCTACACTGATGTGTCAGTTTGAAGAATACATTGTGTTCGCCTGAACACGAACATTATATGTTACACTGACGCGTCGGTATGTAGAAGAGTTCTAATAAACACTGACACCGGATGTCACAGTGGAGTGTCAGTCTGAATAACATATGTTGCCCTGAACACGAATTTTATATGTTACTCTGAAACGTGGGTGTGGACAGTAGAACACTATAGGCCGCTCTTTAAGTGTTCGTTTAAATGACCGTAAAAGTTCCCTTGAACACGGGCACAGCATATCTCTGAGCCAGGACCTGCGTCAGGAATACACAAGTACAACCCATTTTTTCTTACACGGTATTCCATTAGGGATGCTGCTTTGGAACTTACTGCATGAGAACGCGTGGCCCAGTCATAAGTCCCCCCTGAAGCACCCCACTCATCCCTCTCAATAAGGCCAGATGAAACAGTTTATCAGAGCCGTGTAGAGCGATAGCGAAGCAGGATGAAAGCATGCCTTCAAGCTCCACAACTCGAGCAGGATGAATGCATACCTTCAAAACCCACAACTCGAAAGTATCCCCCAAATGAAATACTGCGGACACAATACAACGCTCTGAAAATGCGCCTGAATCGGTGAATATCTCTCGCACTTCGGAGGAGGCGACAAGTCAGTTGTGCGTCGTCTGAACGTGGCTCCTCTTACATCAGCCAGAATGTTGCTTCATGCAAGTAGCACCAGAGTCTATGGGGTGCTCCGAGTGATGGATTTTTGGCGAACCCATATTTAGTTCATTAATGACGGTGCATGTTGAAATTATAAGTTTATAATTTAGGCTATGATTTTTTGTGTGTTGATTTATTCATTCTTAATTAATTACAGGTCTAAAATTGAGGCAAAATAGTTAATTATTGTTTAGGTATTGTACCCTTAGTCACTTTCTGTGCCTATACTTAAGTCGGGGTGACTCATGGGGTTAGACTAGCATCTTCTATTAGTCACTCGAGTTATAAAAGAATCTATTAGGCACCGCACACCGCCAGCAGACCTCCATTAGGCGCCTCACTCCACCAGTAGACCTCCATTAGGCACCTCACACCACCAGCAGACCTCCATTAGGCGCCTCACTCCACCAGCAGACCTCCATTAGGCGCCACACCCCACCAGCAGACCTCCATTAGGCGCCACACCCCACCAGCAGACCTCCATTAGGCGCCACACCCCACCAGCAGACCTCCATTAGGCGCCACACCCCACCAGCAGACCTCCATTAGGCGCCACACCCCACCAGCAGACCTCCATTAGGCGCCACACCCCACCAGCAGACCTCCATTAGGCGCCACACCCCACCAGCAGACCTCCATTAGGCGCCACACCCCACCAGCAGACCTCCATTAGGCGCCACACCCCACCAGCAGACCTCCATTAGGCGCCACACCCCACCAGCAGACCTCCATTAGGCGCCACACCCCACCAGCAGACCTCCATTAGGCGCCACACCCCACCAGCAGACCTCCATTAGGCGCCACACCCCACCAGCAGACCTCCATTAGGCGCCACACCCCACCAGCAGACCTCCATTAGGCGCCACACCCCACCAGTAGACGTCCAGTAGGCGCCACACCCCACCAGTAGACGTCCAGTAGGCGCCACACCCCATTAGGCGCACCGTGTCACAAGTCAGCCCTGCGTGTTCCGTGCGGCAGAGAGGGCAGCCACATTATCTGCCCCCCCGACGAGGCCCACGGCCCCCCACTGCTGGACCTGGACTCCCTGCTCCTCCGTGAGGGGGCCGAGCTCCCTACACCCCGCCCCTTCATGTGAGTTTTTTTATTTTGCATCCGTTTAGTTCTAAGATCTTTCGGGGCCCTCCTGTGGACGTGGGTGTACTGTTCTCGAATTCTTTTTTACCCCCATTCTTGTTTCTGTTCTACATTTGTTCGGCCTCCTCCTGTGGGCGTGGTGGGTGTGCGGTGAATGTGGCTCCTTAACGCTTTAAGGTATCGTGCTCGTGTCCTAGTCTCGAGCTCCCGGGTTCCATGCCCCAGGCGGAGTGCTTCCCGTGGGACTGGAAGATTACATTTGATTAACTTAAAAACGCGGCATACTAGTGTGGCCTGGGTCCGAGTGCCCGAACTTCTTTCAAGGCATCGCTTGTTTGTATACACGTACGGGGGGACGTTGGCTTTATGGGTTTCTCTTTTCTGTTTTGTTACCCTTTATTTACGTTGTTTTGTATCTATGTTAGCCATAGCGAGATTTATGCCTATTTTGTTTTTTTTGGTCTTTATTCTTTGGTGTTATGGTTTAGCTAACTTTATCGGTCTCTTTGGGTCTGGATGTGGTAGAGAAAAACTCAACTTCCTCGTCTCGTCACCATATCTTCCTCGTCTCGTAACCATATCATCCTCGTCTCGTCACCATATCTCCCTCGTCTCGTCACCATATCTCCCTCGTCTCGTCATCATATCTCCTTCGTCTCGTCACCATATCTCCCTCGTCTCGTCACCATATCTCCCTCGTCTTGTCCCCACCGTACATGTCGCATGACCATTCATCTATCAAGTACGACTGTATCGACATTACTACACGGTCGCTGCTACACCACGTTCAGGTCCCGCGTGTAACACGCCATTCGTTTGTTCTAAGCGACCGACATCAGGTTGTGCCGCGCAGTGGCGATGACCTATGATGAATGTACCACTTGGACGGGCCATGAAGTGCCGCAAAACAAAGAATAAGATGTCCGTAATTTGAATTCTCTTCATACGGTAGACGACCATACATGTTCAGTGGTCGTCCGGTTGAACATTCTTGACTCA
This sequence comes from Orchestia grillus, assembly GCA_014899125.1. Taxonomy (NCBI): domain Eukaryota; kingdom Metazoa; phylum Arthropoda; class Malacostraca; order Amphipoda; family Talitridae; genus Orchestia; species Orchestia grillus. The sequence goes on along the minus strand of VOMN01090790.1, from coordinate 13,017 downwards.
ATGTAAGATCGTTTTAGAAACCGCGTGAGACGAGTCGTGAAGACATCGCTTTGCAGTTAACTTCACTGTTAGTTTAAGAATCCCGTGGAAGTTTACTTCATTCCTTCAAACTTCAAGAGATGTCGATGTAGTTTTTTTCTTGTTGGAATCCTTTTTTTTGACTTCGTGTCTTTGAAAGGTAAGCTACATCCTCGTCGAATCATCAGCTTCGAGATGAAAGCCTTGCTTTGCAAAATAACGTTCGCTTTCTCGCGCGTGGTCTTATTCTATACGTGTTATTCTGCCGGTGTCCATATTTTGATTACATTTGGGTATTCCTTGGGGAAAGAAAACCTGCTTCTTTCCCCCTTGTAACGCAACCGCTTTTAGCGTACCGGAGACGTAAAAATAACCGGCCATGCAGGCTCCAACACTCGATTGAGCGGCCGGTGTTTGGGAGGACGGTTTACGCGACTAACACGCTGGGTGTTCTTGTGTGTAAAGTATTTTGAATGGATGTCCCATGTTGTTTATACGTTGTGGTAGGGGTGTTCTCCGCTAGTTTACCTGCTTGTTCCTGCTCTTGCCTTTCCGTCTTTTAGTGTTACCGTAAATTGTTGTAGGCATATAGTCCATGTTCTAGGGAGTGCGTGTGCGTGCGTGTACAGTAAGCCATATACCTTGTATATACCTTCATGCACGATGGCTACAGACTTGGAAGCGTTTCGTGAATTGCTGTTGGAATTCGTGGAAATTTGGCACATTTGGTTGATTCATTTTTACTCATCTGCTCAGTGCTACAGCGGCAGGCGCCTGAGGGGGTGCGTGGCTATGGGGTGTACGGAATAAGGGCTTCCAATGTGCAACAATTTTTTTTAGCGTTATAGCTTGGTGAACTATTGCAGAGTGATGTTTGTGTGTTCTTCATGTGGATTATTAAAGCTATACCGACGCGTGAAATCTGTAACGGTAAGCTATGTTTAGTTAAACAGCACAGTACCGAAATTAGAACTGTTGCTTCAAGATGAGTTGTCTTATTTTTATTCTCACACCATCTATATAGTAGTCGGAGTAATTTAATTTTCTTATGAAATACCGTAGACTTAATCAAAGTGTGCATCGTTCACACACTCACAAGGTGTCGTACTGCCGTATGACTCATTCAATTTCTGGCTGGTCACCGAATTTTATGTTTCTTGAAAACGTATACCGTATGGAATTTTTTATTTAACGATACATGAATCATGGAACCCGACGCTAACGCTAAGGAACGTGGCCAACGTAAGAAAACTACTTGTCCAATTCGGGAGTACACCAAGCGAAATCTATGCGCGTTGTAGGACTATCTACTCCCCAACGCACGGGCAAAACGCATAAGAAGTTTTTTTCATGCAAGACTCGTTGATTTGCAGTGAACTCGGGCAGTTCTGGGCAACATTTTGGCGTTTGAAGAAGTGAACTTGGATTTACCTTTCGCTGCCCCAGCTGCTCGGCTCGCTGCGCTCAGTGTGATGATATTAACACATGCCGTGGGTTTTGCAAACGATGCAGCCCACAAATGGGAAATAATATCGTACTTTCTTTACTTGCTTTACGCTCTTTGGAGCATCATTGCGCCTTCGAAAGAAAATACGCGGAATGTGATAAGTATTATTAGACGACGGGAAAACAATTTGGGCTGGAGTGTTTGCTAATAAAGTAATTAATTTATTTTCCGTTTACGGTTGTGATCGGGACGATGTGTAATATCATTTACTTCTCATGTAAAATATTTCCTTTGTCTTTTCTCTTGCGTCAAAAGCTCAAGGGATAATCGTATGTACAAACGTGTATTCCTGCCGTGCACGTGTACACAATTATTATATTCTGTCGCTTCTCCGGCAGACTGACAGGCGTCACTGACGAGTTTACCTGCGCAAGCAGCGCGTGCTCAGAGGAGTTTCATTGCCCAAAGCTGTGTTGAAAATAAAATTTGAGGGCCATCAGAAAATTTGTGTTAGTGATCCTCCATGCGTGTGTGTCCCGGTGTGTGCGTTGGGCACCTGCGCAGCGGCACCGTTTCAAACGACCGTGTGCAGCGCACCTGTACAGCGGCGCCGTTTCATACGACCGTGTGCAGCGCACCTGTGCAGCGATGCCGTTTCAAACGACCGTGTGCAGCGCACCTGTACAGCGATGCCGTTTCAAACGACCGTGTGCAGCGCACCTGTGCAGCGGCGCCGTTTCAAACGACCGTGTGCAGCGCACCTGTACAAGACGCGGCCTTTCCATAGCCACAGCAGCGTAGCGTGTGTGGCGTACGACGCTGTTCGTGGCGCCTCTGCCGTCAGAAACACACTTTCTGCTGCGTCGTCAGTGCAGAAGTATTAGCGGCTTAATTTAGGTCACGTTATGTGCATGTTATTACTTATAGTATGGAGTTACTAATGCGGTGTACCACGTTGTGGTTTTGTGGTTCAAAATTGTGCCTGTGTGACTCCACACTATGGCTTTATGGCTGAACATTATGCCTGTGTGACTCTACATTATGGCTCTACGTTTTAATATTATGCTTGTGTTACTCAACTTTATGGCTCTCTGATTCCACATTTAGCTTTATGGCTTTATATTCTGGTTTATGAATTTTTTTGGTTTTCCAGTACGGCTTTATAACTCTATCACGGTTTTATGATGCGACTTCATGGCTGGACGATATGGTTGTACCTGAACATTTTTCACATTCTTTTTGCCTTGCAACGCTTCTTCTAATGCACTAATTGTTATGTGAGCTAATCATTAAGAAAAACTGATGCAGCACGAATTACCTCGCTGTGGTGCCTGCTCTCGCTCTGTGGCCTCTGAAACATTAGATGCAAGGCAATTATTATTATGTGTTAACTACCTTTTGATTATTTACTTCATAATCAATTCTTGAATTACAACCTCTATTTCATTCACGGAAGAGTATGGAAATTTTTTATTGAACTATTACTTGATAAATAATACCTTCTTTTTTTTTAATTAGTTGAAAGGCTTACAAGTTACTTATTACTAATTAGTTTCATTAGGCGATTGCAAGAAACGCAACCTCTTCTCCGGCAAGGACGAGTTTTCTGCATTTTTACCCAATTAGAATTTGTTAACTTTCCGCTAGCAAACTCGCCTAATTTTCGATTTTGTATAAAAAACTGGGAACGAGTTGACTCGTCCCTCCCTCAGCTCTCCCGGTACAGGTAGACCAACCATTTCCGAGCGCCAAAACCCATTCCCCCAAAATTATAAATATCGCGTGAATGCAGCGTGTTCGGCAAAAAACTTGCCAAGGAATAGGTCCCCGTGAATACTATTCAGATTTTGCTGAAACATTCGTATTTTCTTCTATCTCAATGTGACACTGTATTTATTTGCCACTATTCCTTTCTAGAGAATGACCAGGGTTGAAAAAAATCTGATTATCATAACAGCACACACGTGTCTACCTTATGCTTAGCGTCAGCACTCGTGCGGAGACCCTACTTCTCGTATCCTGGCACGTCTCGGAATTGTGTTGTCTTGTTGTGTCCAGCGCTTTTGTTGTGTCCCTGTGCACGTTTTCAGGGGGTCATGGCAAAAGTGAAGGCGACGGTATAACTGGTGCCACGGTACTGGTCTGCATTTGACCGCTGCTTCAACAGTTATATGTCTGGCTCATGCGAGCGTGTACCAACCCTGATTCCGTATTCTAACACTAAAATTTTGCCATTTTTTTTAGGTTTGCGGGTTTGGTACGCGTGAAAAGTTCTTAACGTTAGTGCATGCATTGGGTCATTCATTTGATCGTGTTTGTGGACGTTGTTAATCGTTGTATTTCATGCTTGAGAAAACTATTCACATTCGTTTGCTTTGCACTTCTCTTAAATCCGTAACCATTGTGTGAATGTTAGTCTATTTAATAACTTTGCTATAAATAAGGAATTTTACGTTATGTGTTGTAAAAATTTCGGTGCCTAAGATGCAAACGCTTCACCCGCCATATAGATTTCAAAATCCACTTCCATTAAAATATTACTCAACTTTTCGTAACGAGTTAAATCCAGCCTTATTGAATATGTACCCGAGGCTGCAGCTGGGTTATTTGTGAAAAACTCAACGCAGCCTTTTTGCAAAAATAATTTGGTCGGTAAAGGGTTAACCTTACAAGGCAGCCCTGCCATTCGGACTGACACGGTCACCACATGAACAAGTCAGCTTCCGATGGGTATGGGGTTGCCCCCATATGGGACCCATGTCGGGTCTACTTGGGGGAGAATGTGTGTGTGTGCACACGCTTCACAGCCCGAGTATGTGTCCTCTGATATTCCCACGTCCCTTTGATGTCCTTCGCTAATCCTTTTATTGTCGCTTTGTCTTCTTCACATGTTCTTTCGCTATTCTTTGTTTCTTTGTCTTTGTTTTGCTTCTTGATTTTTTGTTTCCACATATTTAGTTTTGATTTCTTACCTTTGTTTTTAATTATTTTTCGTCAATTCATACATGTACGTACTTATTTGTCAGTCCGTTCCTTTCTTTGCATCTGGTCACATATTCATTATTCGGTACACCAAGTAATAAACATTACACGTACACTGCTATTTTCTCAAGAGTTAGTACAGAGCCTCTATGTGGCAGTCCAACGACTTTGATATTTAAGTTCACATTACCGCACTCAATTCGATGCTATTACTACTCTGTTCTCAGAGACGATCCCTGTATTTTCTACGACCCCTCTATTTTCAGGGAGGACCCCCCGCCCCCCGCGGAGGAGGACCCCGACGACCCCCCCGTCCAGGGTCCTATGCCATACGAGCCAGACGACGCCCCATGGAAGCGCCGCACCAGGGAGTCCGGGATACGAAAATTGTGAGTCTTTCAGCTCGCTTTAACCTTCATTAACACGTATTTAGTTGGACGATAAGGCTGCCTGTTGCTAGGTACCAAAAGCTGGCAGCATCTTCGTGAAACAGATTCATCGATTAAAAGCACTTCAGACTCTGGAGTGCTTTTAATCGATGAATGACTAACACCGAGTCCTCGTCTCAAGATAGGCGGAATTTTTTTTAACGTAAGCTTAAAGAAAAGGCTCGGCCAGTGGGGTACTGCACGGTCCTGTTTCACAAAACTGCTTCAGGTTCGCCGTGCAGCGCTACAGGCAGCCTTGCAGCGAAAGTGATTTGGTCTCAATAGGATTAGATGTCGTTAAAGACTTCGGCGTAGCACTTCTATACGTATAGTGAAGTTTCGCCATTCATAACACCCGGCTTGGCGATTGTCTGGACGGATTTACTAATTTTACGGAAAGCTGTGTAAAACATACTGATACAATCGTGAAGGTATCATCCATAGAAATTGCGAATTGCAAACTATTTTTTAAATGGGTTCGTGTTCGTGCTCCCAGCGTTAGGATGTTTTTAATGGTGAATGCATTTTATTTTAGCCTGGGATGTTCTAATATGAATAGAATACGTTGTTTCTGAATCTCCTTGATCACTGTTCAGTATACGTCTCTTTTTTGTCTTTTCTTCCTCTTCCTTCTCAACTTGCCGTTTCTATGCGGCGGAGATCCTGTATGGGAATCCTCCTTGTGCGTAGACTCCCCGTTCTCTCTAGTCCATGCTAAATGGTCCCTTCTCTTTCCTCTCTTCAGATCCCATTTCATGTGGACATGGAGCTTTGAACGGACAAATAATCTAGTTTGAAACTGTCCGGTATAGCAAGGAAAAAGTGTGTTGCAAGTGTTGTTGTAAGTGTTCCTAGTGAGGCAAGTGAAGAATTTTAACTACGGGAGGAATATAGTAATGAAGCCATTGCTCTGGCGCATTCAGTCCTGTGTCTCCGTGTTTGTGTGTCGTCAGCCGCCTGCAAACCGCCGACAATGGTGCCTGAGTAGCTGAAAATCGTCCACAGATGTGCTGAACATGTTTGTCCGTTATTTTCGTCTATGTGGATCATTTAAGAGGCCTGATTTACGTTATTCTATTGGCGTTAGTGGCAGTATGTGTGTTTTTCATGTGTTGCTGTTCATATTGTTTTATCTGTACTAGCGATGTGAAAGCTTCAGCCGTTTGCGTAGTTATCGAATTCAACGAGAGAAGATAATAGGGAAGTTTTTCTTATTTTTCTGCAAAATAATGATAGGTCTTACGTAATTGGACCTCAAGGCTGACCAGTCTGGGGACACTGGTTAGAAATGTCGCTCAGGGCATCGATATTCTCACTGAAACTGTGTTTTGTTAATATTGAAGTTAAGCGCTATTGGATAGTGTGATGGTTTGGAATGGCAACATTTATTTGCGAGAGTTTAGGTTTGGCAATTGTAACTCTCAAGTACTGTATTGTAGCTTCATGATAGATAATATGAAGATTATTTTTCCACTAAAATTGAAAAGCGTTCTTTATCCAACGCTGCTAGAATATAAGAAGTTTTGAATGCTAGCCAGATGTTGTCACCAGACGATGGTGCTGTGCAATTGCGACAATCAACATCACGTTATTAGGTTTTTCAGATGCGCGAGTGTGTTCTTTTGTGTGCTGTTTTTTTCGAGTAGGCCTGTGCTGATGCACGTGCGTGTGTGTCGTGTCGATGTACAGGTGTAGGTGTGAATGAAGGATATGGAATCTACTATCTTTGACTCCAAGTTTGCTTGTTCTGAAACTTTGGAAACATTTATGTACCACGAGTAATTTACATCAGATAAAGGTTTAAAATCAAATGAGGAATGACAAAGAACCGGAATCAACCACATTTATGTACCACATGTGGATATATACCCCATGTGGGCCCGAATAAGCTACGAGGCTTCTAGGGCTGTGTCAATGTATGGTGTCAACTGTGTCAAAACTGTGGTGCCAATGCGCGTAAATTACCAAGTCACAACATAATTTCTCAATCAGTTATGTACTTACGTGTGTCGGCTTAATTATTTTTGGTGGTGTCCTTGAGCGAAGTACTGTGGGCTTATGAAACTCTTAGTGTTGAGTTTGTGAACTATTTGTGAAACCGCAACCATGAGTGTGTATGTGTTGCTCTACTAAGTGTCATGCGTCTGAAATGAATTTTATTTTTATTTTAACTGAGTTACATTATTCTCCCCCAAGTTCTATTTATATCGGGAAATTCTTCGAGAAAATGTGTGACCATTTCCGTCATGGCATTCCGGGGTTTTCAGTAATGATTTTTTAACCTTTTTTAGCTCGAATAAATTATTGCCCAGATAATGTGCTGCCCGCACTTTTACCGAGGCTCGTCAAACAAACTCATTGCGAAAGGTGCTCATTTGGACCTGTTTGTGTGTGGTCTTACCGCTATTATCATCTCTTTCATGGGCGAGTTTGGCTTTCTGTTGACGACGGGTTCAGCTTTCTGTTGATGGGTTCATCTTTCTGTTGACGACGGGTTCAGCTTTCTGTTGACGACGGGTTCATCTTTCTGTTGACGACGGGTTCAGCTTTCTGTTGACAACGGGTTCAGCTTTCTGTTGATGGGTTCATCTTTCTGTTGACGACGGGTCCAGCTTACTGTTGACGACGGGTTCAATTTCAATCTGAAAAATCAAAGTTTTGGGGCTTATTTACCTGTATGCTTAATCATAGAACTTTGCCACGTGTCAGCAAAATAACTGGTTATCTTCCAATGAACACTTTGTGACTGTACCGTAAGTTGTATTTCATTAGGACAGGTTTACAGAATAGGTGAATTTACTAAAGAGTGCTAGGTGTCTAGTTAGCGTCATGTAGGATAGTTCAATTGACCCATTTCAAAATTTCAAATTATTATGATCAGCTTCAATTGAGTTGATTCTGAATGGCTTGGAATATTTTATTCCCATTATAATTAATTTACCGAAGAACAAGGCTTCAATTTTTTGAAGATATAACAATTTTTTTATTTCGATTCCCTCGTTTGGACGGCTGGGTCGTATTGACCCGGCCGTCCTTCTAGTGTTAAAATCTGGTGTTCACAGCCGTTCTGCTAGGATTAAATCGAATTATTCATGCGCTAGTGAATGTGTCAATTGAAGAGTACTTCAAGGGTCGCTTTTTCTCATTTGAACAATTCGGAGGCCAATTGTTACTCGCGCTATTATTGCTTCCTGTGCGCAATCAGTTGCAAATAATAATTCAACGTGCAAAGGGGCAAGAAATGAGAAACCTTCGGTTATTAATTTCTATCTTACTTCCCTTTTTCCCCACGTGCCCGAAAATGGTGTGTGAGCTATTCTACCCACATACCCCTTTCCCAAGCTTGAACCATTTCATGTTAATTCATTTGTGCAATTTCTTGTGGTTGTTTCATTATGCTCCTGATTTCCGCCATCGATTTACTTTGAGCCTCGTTTAATTTTCGCTTCGATTTATTTTCATTTTATGTTTTCTTTCCTTCCCGCGCTCCTCAGCTTCGCTCGCGTCAAGAAACTGAGCGACGCTCTCTTGCCGTCCGAAGATGTCGTGCTAGGGACGCCCTCCACCGCCACACTCCTCCACACTACTCCACAATCTTCTTCCACCCTCCAGCGGACTCCATACCAGTACCATTCCACCCCAGCGTCCACTTTGTCGACGCCTCTCAACTCCATGAACGTTTCATCGCCTCCATCTCTGCGGTCGCTGCCGTCCCAGCTAGGCTCGAAAGGTCCTGTGGCGCCACCAGGGCTGAAGCGCACCACGATGGACAGTAGTCTGTCGCCGCGAAACGACAGCGGGTACGGCAGTTTCATGGGACTTCCATTGAAGAACTCCAACAGCAAGTCCGGGAAATTGCCGTTGGTAAGCTCCTCTTTTACCTTCGCGAAGTTTCGATTGAGGTTTGGATTGCCTCCCTCCGGTGAATTAACTTTCCAGAACACAAACGCCGAGAGATATACGTCAAAAAATTCTGCGTTGAGTCCGGTTACGCCACTGACAGACCAATCTGAGTCGAGGACGTCAAACTTTGGGATCTTGGCCTTTGAAGAGCCCCTGCCCACGAACTCCCGAACTTCTGCGACTCTTACTTCAGAACCACAGACGTGTGATCAGCCTGGGCTCCATGAAAGTAACCCCGAAAATGTAACACCTGCAAAAGGGCGTGTTTTTACAGCACCGGCCAGTGGTAGTGTTGTTCCTGGAGCATCGGGCGGTGGAAATATTGTTCCTGGGGCACCGGCTAGTGGAAATGTTGTTCCTGAGGCACCGGCCAGTGGAAATGTTGTTCCTGAGGCACCGGCCAGTGGAAATGTTGTTCTTGGGGCACCGGCTAGTGGAAAGGTTTTCTCTGAGATACCATCAGGGAGCAGTGGGGTTTCCGAGGAACCAGAAAGCATAACGTGTAAGGAGTCCTCCACAATTCCTGCGACTCTCAGCTCACCTAAGGATTCGACAACCATACGGAATCTGGTTAGCGGAGATAGAATGACCAGAGAGCTTCCCTCAAAAACTGCAGACGACTAAAACCATTTATTCATATTAGCATTTATTGCGATGGCATTATTCAAACGGGAAGAAGTTTGAATACGAATCGGCGTTGTCGTTCCAAGGTAGAAGCTTCTTTTCTGTTTTCGTTTTTAGTTTTTAGCTCTTCATCCGTATTTTTGATAGTGTCATTGATACCAACGAGAAATTTTTACATGCTTACTTGTCTGCACGTTATAAGCTCAGTAATTTTTGTTGCACCTTCCTGCACTCAAAAGGTTTATAGCTTTGTTTCCAGCCCAAAGTGATCCCATAGTTTGACGTGTAGTAGTTGTCGATTCTTTTAATCTTTTTAAAAAATGAGGTAAATTCCACAATATACACAAAAGTGGAACTCAACATAGAGCAACACACTCGACAATAACCTATAATGCCCAGCTTTTGAGAATGTTCCCTTACAAGTTGTTAGCCAGGACGGGAAGTATTTCAGTGCAATTGATGGTGGGAGTCGTTTCGAGGTGGGACCATCAAACTCACCCAAAACACGAGACCAGTTCAGTGCAAGAGGCAGCTGGCGATTTATTACAACTAAGGCACCTGTCTAACTCGAATTGGTGGTGCATTGCAATATTAATTTTTGTATCGTTCGCGCGGGGTTTTCCGAAATTTTTAAACCTACAACTATTAGAAATTATAGAATCTCCTTTCTTGGTATTTAATGTTTTGTTCAGGTCAAGCGTCTGAAGTAGCTCAATTTAAAATTAATTAGTAGGTTTGATAAGTGTCTAAAATGACAATTTTCAATCGAATATCAGCAAGTATTTCTTTTTAATATAACATGGTGCTTTCTTGACCAGACTAGTTTCTGGTGTACTTTTTTTTAAGACAACGAATAGTTGGAAAGTTTGTGGCAGACCAAGATGAAACGCCATTGAAGATTGAATACTACGCTTTCACATAGTGAGCATTTGTGTAGCTATTTCTACCCGTGATACCCTTATTAAGATGCTATATTTATTACAGTTATTCGTATCCTTGTGCCTTGATATTATGGTTTTACTTAGTTCTTGTTTAAAGTCTGATGTCTATTTTCTTAACTTGTTAATGGATATTGACATCATGTGGTGGGCACGGGGTTGTTGCATTCACACGGTCGCTGTCTATTACACATACCGTGTGAATGCAACACCGGCCACCCGGGCGGTGACCGTTAACAGGTTAATGTCGATTTGACAGAAACCGGGAATATCGAGGCAAATTTATATAGATTATATATGTATAGAGTTAATAATATACATATTGTTACCCTAGTAGAAACTTTTGTTTTGCATTACATATGTATGAGGTGCACTCGCTTTGCTTCAGCACTGGACTTAAAATGTACGCTATTTATTTCTGTGTCTACTAGTGGACGAGATTAGTTAAAAGTAAATTCTCCCCCTGATTTATGTGTAGGTGAGTGTGAGGAGGGGCGGCGGGGGGAGATGGGGTGAGGGAGTTCTGATTGCTTTTAAATAATTCTTTCTGAATTTAAAATTGAAATAAATAAAATAGGATTGTTTCCCGACGTAGACGGGTTAGAACGTTGCAAGTATGGCTAGGTTTAACGAGTGTTGTGCGGCTGTGGTAGGATAACTTATCGTTTTCAAGGTATGTAGTGAAAGTTTTTATGCATCGCTTCGTGTAGAAAATGATTATCGTTATTATTGATGAATTTAGTAAGACGCCCGCTGTATTGACTAGCCACGCTCGCCAGTTTCATTAGGCACAATGAGTGTAGCATAATTTTTTAACCTATTATTTTTGGGGACCAAATCTGAAATTCATAATAACCATTTCATGATTATGCCATCATAATCACCGTCATAATCACCGTCATAATCACCGTCATAATCACCGTCATAATCACCGTCATAATTATCGTCATAATTATCGTCATAATTATCATCATAATAACCATTTCTAAGTGAAGGCTTATTAGTCACCAACTCAACAATACGCGGATTGCCATGTCCGATGTTTAAAAGGGACTTTGCTCACCTGCTGAAGCTCGTAGTGCATGCTGGGAACGTTACGCTCCGAGAGGAGGTAAGACTTCAAAAGACGATTTTGTTTTAGAAAGAACAGGAGTGGAATGTTCTCATAGCGTGTTCTTCTTCTTTGCATAATATTTTTTTTAGTTTGAATTTGCATAATTAGAAACGTTTGTTGCTGGAGTCTGATGTGGGTCAAGCATTGAAGATTTGTAATATTTTAGTATCGCACTTTGTTCACCAATAGTGAAGGCCGAGGTTCCGCGCATGCAACCTTGTACAGGGCGAGTCTGTTGTGGGTATGTTCGTAACCGCAAAGTATTTGTATTTTCGAGACGCTTTCTGCATTTTCTGAAACGTTCAATTAGAAGCTGCGGTATTAAAGCCATACGCAATCCAACGAATAAATAGTAAATTCCTAGATCCTGGGGTCTCTCTTGCGATAGGAAGTGAGTGGTTCTTTAACTACGGTGTGTGACCGATAATGTATCGGAAATAATTTTAATGCCATTTTAATGAACCATTTAGAAGTATTGCGAGATTTAGCGGGTCGCTGTATATAAATTGCTAATCTAGTGGAGAAAAAAGACATGGAATGAGATAATTCAAAACCAACTGACTACTGTACATGTAGTCTCACTTTATGTATTATTAACTGTGCACTAGTGGCACTTGCCGTTTCAATAGGCGTTCAGTTTGCAATGGAAATTTTACCGTCTGTACGATTTCAAAAAGAAAAATCCTCTCTGCGTGTTAATATAATGACGATATTTGATGAGGGACTTAGCGGGACAGTGTTAGGTTATAGAATGGTTTGATATTACGGGATAATGTTGGGTTATAGAATGGTTTGATATTACGGGGTAATATTAGATAATAGTGGTTTGATATTAGAAGATAGCGTTAGATAATAGAATGGATTGATATTACGGGGTACTGTTAGGTAATAGAATAGTTTGATATTATGGGGTAATGTTAGGTTATAGAATAATCTGATATTACGGGTAGTGTTAGGTTAGAAAATGGTTTTATATTACGAGGCAGTGATGGGCGCTAGAACGGTTCCAAATTATGGGGCAGTAGTATGCACTAGAATAGTTTGATATTATTAGGCGACGTTAGGGGACAAAACAACGCTGTGGTACGAACTTAAATTTACTCATTCAGTGGAAAACTGAAAGGGCCTTGTTCATCCCGAACTTTAACTCGACATGACTAAAGATTTACTGCAGCAATAAAGCTGAATGCCGCCAGTATGTGCACACAAATACAATGATCTGAATAGTTTCAGCCATAGATGTTTATTTAATGATATGTTTTGGGTACGTTTGTCTATTTCTGTTCCATATGCATAGCATATTACTGGGAGCTAACAATGCCTGTCCCAACGGTGACGAAGGACTGTCCCATGGTGACGAGGGACTAGTGCCACGGTGACGAGGCACTGGTGCCACGGTGACGAGGGACTGGTGCCACAGTGACGAGGGCCTGGTGCCACAATAACGAGGCACTGGTGCCACGGTGACGAGGGACTGGTGCCACAGTGACGAGAGCCTGGTGCCACAATGACGAGGGACTGGTGCCACAGTGACGAGGGACTAGTGCCACGGTGACGAGGGAC
>VOMN01090777.1:0-12110 GCA_014899125.1 Orchestia grillus | reverse complement strand
TTGTATTATGGTTTTTTACCCACGTAAGGCAAGGTCTTTCCTTCGCACCAAGGCAGAACTGAGCGTTATGACTGTGGGGGAAGGGGATATTGTTTCAAAACTCGATCAGCTTCTCGCAAAGGAATCATGAAAAATTCAATGGAAGGTTACCTTATTGTCCATTGCACGGCCAAGATTCGCCGATGATTATCAGGCCTTACATCACGGCTGGCTGTCCTCAGATATTGCGACCATAAACAACCGATAGATTCTCAGCCCTAATCCCCTGATGACCAGCTTCGAATATTACGTCCTTATTCGGCCGCGAGCGATTATGAGCGAAACGGAAGCGTTTTGAGGACAAGGCGGCCTACTCGCCTTTAATTCCTCCTTAATCGACCGTATCTTCCTCAATCCACCGGCGATACGTCCATGATTTTTAATAGGGTATTGTACTGTCCTAGTATTACATTGTGTAACCAAAACCCTGTTTTTTTCACTGCATCACCGACGTCACTGCTCTACCACTTACTGCTCTTCCTTCCCGGCTACTCTACCACTGATGCTGCTCTGGCACTGTTGCTGCTCTGTAGCTGCTTTGCCACTGTTGCTGTTCTACCGCTGTTGCTGTTCTACCACTGTTGGTGTTCTACCACTGTTGCTGCTCTACTTCTGTTACTGCTCACCTCTGTTACTGCTCTAGTGGTGTTACTCTTTTACCATTGTTACTGATCAGCCACTGCACTAACTCAGCCCCTGCACAAAAATATCATTTTCGTAGAAAAACATGTTACTTTTCCACGCTGGATTATTCTTTTTCACTACATAAACTTTGACTTTGGCTGCTTCGTTTTATCGTAGGGGTTGGAAACAATTGTCGTATTATAAGCAGTGAAGAAAATATGTTAAGCATTGCTCGTCTACAGTTTGGATGTATTTTTTAGTTAACATAGCGGTGTAAATATGACAGCTGCTGGTTGGGCTTATAAGACTTGCGCACGTGTAGGAGTTTAATCTTATAACAAAACGCATCGAAAGAGTTTCACAGTTAACCAGATCTCAGCTAAGAATAAATCGCTGAACACAGGTTTCCTGTGATATGTAAATTTCAACGTGGGGACTCTTCATGACAAATTAAGGCACTAACGAGATTGTGTCACTTTTTGCTACGTTGTACTATTTGCATACGGTAGCAGGTCTTTCGATCTTACAAATTATTTTTGAATGAATAATCCAAAGTGAGCCGCTCTAAAAGTTTTCAATAATCATTGCGCTAGCGCTTCGACGCACGCATCACAGAAGACGGGCAGAATTTCGAACACCTACAGTGAATACCTAACCTGCCTTCAAACCTTAATTTGTTCGTTCATAATAATAAACTTATTGTGACTTTGTGTTTTCCTAATGATACTCCCCGTAGCTTTCCCAGTCTCTGAAACTTTTTACTAAGCATTTTTGGACATGGCCTCATACGGTAAAGTATATTCATTTCACCGAAACGAACCTAGGGAGTGCAATGCAAGGGAGAAAAATTTTAGCCTACGATGTGTTTAAATAGCCCTCTAGACAAAACTGATCATACCAATCAAGCTATCATCAAATCAACAAAATACGCAGTCTCTCATACCCTTCGGGAACGATTTTCTGGTTTTCAAAATAATTTTTTTCAGATTTCTTATGTCTCGTAGGTGTTCGCATTTTATCAAGGTATAGTGATGATTAAACTTGGAGATTATGTTTCAGAGCATCTGTCTATTTAACATCGCATAATTTGTTATGGTAACTGTGAGATGGTACTGTGTTTTCTCTTCTACTCTTAGGAAGTTTCTCATTGAGCTCCGTAGTAAGCTCTAAAGTGTCACTAGTAAAGCTGAGTTTTGTTAAAGTCGCCTCAATTCCTTGTTTTTAAGTCATTGGAATAAGGGTTAAGAAGCAAGGGGATCATACTCAATATTAAGGTAAGTAAGATAGGACTATAGATTACGCACGTGATTGCTAAACGAAACGTAGCGCAGACGTTAAAATGTTCATTCAGTATTTGTGTTCAAAATACGAGTATGTGACCGAAATAGATCGACAAAATGAGCGATGAATAAGATGACCACATATCTGTCTCGACTTAATTATTTAATTTCTCAGTTTTGTCCGTTTGTCTAATATTCTTATGCATGACATTAACGGAGCATTAAAATGTCTTTATATCGAACAATGTACGTCTTTTTATTGAACAAGGCAAACAAATTCCTCTACTTCGTCAGTGGCTTATAATTTCAGACAATTCTTACGATGACTATAAATTTTACTCTTAAAGAATGCATTGATTCAAAATCTTTCTTTGAAGCAATTAATACAAGCACATAGTGTGATGCGACGCAAGGATGATCAAGATTTGAGAGGTCGCTTCCCACTAATAAATCTCCCACTTTTGCGCTAAATATATCACACAAATTTCAACTGATAATCAGACCACTATGCTTCAGATGCCAAGGCCGCGCAAGTATATGTAAACGTTGTCGTCCAGCCTGAGCCTCGGCGTTTGCAAATTTCGGGGATTATTTCTGAGCTGACACTGATGATCCCTCTAGCNACTTGACTTGACCTCCCCGAGGAGTTCTTCCGTTGATCTCGACAATGCTCTTTGCTTCTCCGGTATTTAAGTTTGTAGGGTCTTGATTACTACTCCTCTCGCATTGCTGTGATGATTCGGAAGAGTTACACTGTAGCGATCGAAGTTATTGTAATGTGTTGGTTTATTGAGCGGCTCACAACGACGGAGTCCATTGATATTACAGTTGTCTTCGAATACAAGTTCTAATAGACCCTTCAAAGTACGGGCCTCACGCCCTAAAGGCGCGCCTTGCGCTGCCTCCAGGCCATTCTTCCCCCGCACTCCAAATTCCACTTTTTCGATGCTACGATCGCAAACCTTTTTACTTTGAAATAGCCCCGCCTACGTATTGGTTGATCGCTCTCCCATACGTGAATTTGGTCTGCTTCCTTTAACATCTACTTCCGAGTCACGCCTCCAGCGGAACCCTCAAAGCAAATCGTTATCCCTTGTAGCCCTCAATTTCCGAAGTCCCGCCTAATGTTCTCTAACGAATGTGTCATTGTGCGGCTTTGTTGAGGCATTCCTCTGGCGACCTATTGTTTACTTTGGGAGACCTTTTTGAAACGGTACTCCCCTCGAGAAACAGACTCCACTTCATTTTGACATGTTTGGAGATTTATTCTACGACCGCGAGCTCTCTTCCCGTGAGAAGGTTTATTCGTTACTCGCAAAGCCCCTAAAAGTTTTTTCTGACTTTGCTTTACCAATTTTCCCAAACAAAGTTCCTTCCCCGGAAATTCACATTCCTTCCCATATTCCTAATTTCATCTCATAGTAAATTACACTGGTCTGTTGTTTGGTTTCTTCCATTGAACTCGTATAGTGGCTTCCATAAATAACTGCTCATAAAACACATAGAAGCCTGTATGGCGTTATTGAACTTTAATGAATTATTTAAAGCCAGGCTATGAATCTACGAGTAGGGTGATTCATAGGTAGTTTCAACTGTTCAGCAATTAAATGGAATAGGAATTATAGTATTCTAGGATCTGTATGCTCATGAAAACCAAAAATGTTTTAAAAGGTGTCATCGAAGAAAAGAAGCATAGTTTTCATCGATCTACTCATGTACACGTCAATTTGACACTACTTACGAAAGCTATCAGAAAATAACTTTCAAGATTTGTTCTTCCAAGTGAAGGAACTATAAAGAAATTTCAGTCCTATGTCAAGAATTGGGATTTTGAATGAATTATGAAGTCAAGTCGTGTGGAGTTCAGATGATGTCAGAATCAGTTGAACCATCTCAACTTGACTCTTTCCCACCTCACGGTGCTCTCGCGGGATGATTTGATCAGAGTTTACAAATCAGCGCGAAATAAAAGAGTTCCTAGTAATTTGACAGTATGGGGAAATTTGACTCGAATTGAAATATGTAAGGTAATTAGTATCACTCGCAGAACAAATTCTATTTGATTAAAACCATACGACAGCGCTTTGACAATTCTTCCTGATGTGTTTATGCCGAGTGTTTGTGTCAAATATGTTTATACAACCCTTTTATTAACTAATTTGCATGTAACCACGACGAGGCTTCTCTTTCGGAGTTTCATTCGTTTACTGACTCATCATGGTCGAAAATTTTTCATTCATTGTTAACTGAGAATATTTATATTTGGTATTAGGATTTATTTCCACATTCAGCACACCTCTTTACAAAGCGCCAAATTTGCGTTTGGAAGTGGACAAGTATTAGCAGAAAATGGCATTGATCATTACGATCCCAAATATATTTCGAGGCTTCAATAAATTTTCTTTCAAGATAATTTCGTAATACTATCCAAGTTTACAGAGTGAAAAGTTAAATGACGATTGATAAGGAACTTTGCATCAATATCCCTTCAATAACATTACTTGAAAGAATAGTTATGAAAATTTTAATGATTTATTCATAACTAATTTTCGATAGACATAAGGTTGAATGAGGTCACATTCAACTGCGCAAGTTTGTTCATTTCCTTATCTGTACTGACAACTGAAATACCAAACATTGTACTTTTTGTGAAACAACAAGCGAAGGGAGATCACACCAAAATCTAAAGTCACAGCTGAAGTCGAACAAGAAACCCCGCTTAATTACTATAGGGAGACCAGCACACTACATGAGGACGGACAGAGAAACATTCGAGAAAAGAAATACAGTGAGTAGGGCAGTAGTTCAGAGTTGTTCGGAACTAAAATTTACGCCCGTATGCTGTGAAAAGTTATGTCTTGCGCTATATTTATGCTGTACTCAAGTACAACCCGGACTGAAAGTGTCGCCCGCTATCAGGAGATAGGATTCATAAGATAAATCAATACAGCAGATGCTGTTATAAGCCATGATAATCATATATTGGTCCCACCTTTATGAACCAGATATATGTCCAATCAGAAAAATACTTATCCCCTTGTCCCAGGCAATGAGAAGGACACTAGATTTCTGACTGGACTGAATTACACTCGCTCAACACATAGGCCGCTAGATCGGAGCAAACAACCGTTCTATCTTGATACGTCGTTGTACGTTGAACCTTAATGTTTTCTATCGTAGATCAATCAGGGAGAGTATTTAGATTCAAGAGATTTTAATATAAACGTCGAAGTGTTCTATATTATAATACAATATTGTGTACCGTTTAGTCTCAAATGGAATGAAATAAAGTTAAGTTAGTATATATAATTTGTATTTCACCCAGATATAAAATTTTGGGACCATAGTTAAAAGTTGTATCATTACGTCAACACCTTCACACGTTAAATTTACTATGCTGTGTTACGAGGAAAATAATCGTAATTACCAAAATAAGTGTTACATTTATTTTTCTTGTAAAGAATATCAATATTCAATTTAGTACATCGCTTTTCAACTTCAATCTTCATCCTTTTCTAGTTGGGAATCATTAGAAAAAAATACAAGGTCTCGCAGCTTTTACTTTAGGTATGAAGTTGGAGTGCAGTTCACTTTGAAACTAGAATCCCATTATTAATATAAAGAAGCTCATATAACATAGTGGAGCAATCTTAGACTTGAAGCGAAGTAAAAGGACGAGCGAACTTCTCAGAAGCGAAGGTTCCAGCGATCGACTAGAACAAGAGCTCCGAAGAGGACGCACCGAGGTCGAGTAAGAAGCGTCTTTTGAGCTCGATTAGCAACACAGCTTGAGTTCTAAATAGATACGAATAATTACAGACTTAACTTCTTTCTACGTTAATAATTGCAAGACAGTTTGATATATCTCCGAATAGTCTCTCAATTAAATATGAATTACCTCGAGCAACAGTCTCTTTCATAAGGTGAATGAGGTCGTTTAAAAGTGAAAAGAATTATTCCTTGACCAGATGATTTATAATGTATATAAGTTTATGCTTGTAATATTAACCCTTAAACGTATTACCCCGAGAAGGCCGGTGTTGCATTCACACGATCGGTGTTACCGACAGTGACCGTGTGAACGCAACATCCACGTCCACACGATATCTCGGTATAATTCATTCAGGGGTTAAAAGAATGTAAACTCAAGTACTTGAACGCCAACAGCCAACAAAAAACAAATCGAAAAGGGTAACCAACGCGCTGTTAGAAGCATTTGAAAATATTTCATAGCTTAACAGCTG
This sequence comes from Orchestia grillus, assembly GCA_014899125.1. Classification (NCBI taxonomy): domain Eukaryota; kingdom Metazoa; phylum Arthropoda; class Malacostraca; order Amphipoda; family Talitridae; genus Orchestia; species Orchestia grillus. The sequence goes on along the minus strand of VOMN01090777.1, from coordinate 5,923 downwards.
TTAATACTCATAAAATTTTAATTAACCAATTGAATCTTGGCAAGGCTAGAGGTCCTGACATGCAAAGAGGTTTGAACTAAAAAACTGAAATACAAGGACCGCCGTGAAACAATATAAAATGGAAACATGTCAGGAGAACCCCCGAAACCCTATCAAAATCAAGGACGTATCGCCAGTTTGATTAAGGAAGGCACGGTCAATTAGGGACGAATTAAAGGCGAATCGGCCGTCCGGATCTCAAAACGCTTCCGTCTCGCTTATATATGGGCATGACCGAATAAGGACGTAATATTCGAAGCTGGCCGTCCGTGAACTAAGGTCAAAATCTATCGATTGTTTATGGCCGTAATATCTGAGGATGGCCATCCGTGATTGAAGGCCTTATAATCATCGGTGAATTTTGGCCGTGCAATGGACGGACACCTTCCATTGAATTTGATTTCATGATTGCTCTGCGCGAAGCTGATCGAGTTTTGAAACAATATCCGTTTCCCCAATATCATGACGCTCAGTTCGTCCTTGGTTTGAAGTGAAGTCCTTGCCGTATGTGGGTAAAAAACCATACTACAAGTATCAATGATAATAACGTAAGGGATAAAAAATGCGATTATTATAGATAACTTTTATAAATGCAGATGAAATATCAGAAAATTATTAAAGAGTAAATGAAGACTAGCAAAACACATTGACCATAGTCGTACGAATCGTCCGAGTGCGTTCCGATTAAGGAAGAGGCGTGTAAGAATGTAATAAATACCAAGAAAACATGAGCCATAATGAATGATCCGCCGTGATAAATAATGGAACACATTATTTCTCGCATCGGTAATATGACAGCGCATGTGACTAACATGATGCATTCCAGCGGCGGCAACACGCTATACAAGCGGCAAGAGACAAATGATGTGCTGCGCCTCAATCGCTCAGACAAACAATCCAACCAGTGTAGATCTTACTATGAACATTTAGAGTCATTTTGTATGTTCTCTTACATATCGGTGCACGTCCTCACAACCCCTTCGAAAAAACAGGAAATTTTCATTCATCCTCGTGATCAAAGGTCCACGGTAGGATAGCGTAGCATCAAATGTTTGAAGATTTGTGAACATATCTCTCTTCTAGGTAAGTTAGTTTCGTATGAGCAAATACGTGTTAACTCTATGTTTCATGTTTCGGAAATTATAAGACAACGACGTAAGACAACATAAATGATTTCGCGTGGTACAATGCTTTCCAATATTAAATACTAAGCATGCAGCACGTCAGTTTAATTAACGCAAAATTTTATTTTATATCTATCCTTCTGGGATCAAAACGGGGTAATAAAATCGGCTTAAAGTGACCAAACGATATATATTAATACATTATTTCGGTCTGAAAGGCTGTGAATAAGTTTATATTTCTTGAAGAATTAAAAGCAAAACTAAATAAAGTTACTTCCCTTGCATCTCTTCTACTTATATGCTATTAGAACAATTTTTATTCATGCTATACCAGAATTTCAAGCTCACTTCTCATCCTAGCTTAAAATTCTAGCATACTTTTCATTTCATTTCAGTATTTCGAGCTACCCACTTCAGAGCCTACGTCAAAACTCAAGCCCATCGCATCTCGCATATTTTCGTCGCACATCGATATCACCCAACCGAGAACTCGAAGGATCAAGTACAAACAAATGTCAGCTCAAGTTAGTCACTCGAAGCATAACTCTAGAATCAACATCAGCATTCTTCGGTCAATAGGCGAGCTTATCTCAATTGTCTTAAAATTTCCCTCTCATTTTCTTTCGAAAAGTCCGCCAATTAGAGTTCTCCTTTTTACCTCCTAAATGGATGGAAAATAAGGAAATATTTTCGTAATTTTTCTACTGTCACGAATATTTAAATTGAAAAGGAAACCTTCTACTCGGGCACTTTGCTATGAAGCATTACGCATTGCTTATGTTAGCCAACAGTCAGTCACAGTGTTGGTGTGACTGTGAGAGTGTTTGTTGTTGGATACTTCAGGCAGGCCTGCACTCAATTGCTGATGGTAATTGCATGTGAGTTCAAGAGCCCATATGAAGAAAAAAAATGTATTGAAAATCGTAATATTTGATTCAGGCCCCCTGGTCTCATTTTTAAAAAATAACGTTTTGTTCTATTTCTGCATATGTTGTGTTCAGCAATTTTTTACTCTTATTTTTTTCATTTTTTACTTTGTGCTAACTGACAAATTGCTAAAATATTAAAAATAAGAAGGGTATTCAATCGATAATGCAAATAATTATAAAGTAAGAACTTTACAACTTTCATTGTGCTGTGTGGCTTACTGAGTGATCTGGGGATTTGGGGTGTCATGTGTGTTTTGTATTGTGAATTTTTGGGTACCATGTGTGTGTGTTTTGTGTTGGGAGCTTGCTGACTGCTGTGGTGGTGTGGGGTGCCATGTGCATGAGTGTGTTTTGTGTTGAGAGATGCAATGTGTTGTGTAGTTTGCTGAGTTCTGTGATGTTGGGTGTCACGTGTGTGAATGAGTGTTTTGTGTTGTGGGGCTTGCTGAGTTGTGCTAGCGTGTGGTGTCATAAATGTGTGTGTGTTGCGTCGCTTACTGAGTGTTGTGATGGCGTGGAGTGTCATGTGTGTGTTTTGCGTTGAGTTAAAGATTGTATTATTTTAGAAAATTAAAATTGCCTGTGATGTACGTAAGGGACCATAATGTAAACTGCACCATACACAAAATAATATTATTATATTATAATGTTTCTTTAATGTTACAGTGTCACATCACATCAAGTATTACATGATTAATTTTGGGTTTTAGCAATATCCTATAATTTTAAATTTTCATTGCATTTGATGGTTGAAAACATGATATAATGTGATGTACTATAGAACTAATGTTTGATATTGTTATAATATATTTTTATGGTAATGTTTTTTTATGATGCAATGGGCCATATGATATATCACACGTTATAGATGATATATATCAAGAGGTATGATATGTCAAATATTGTGATGTATTACTGTTTTCAATTACTTTATTTCCTGTTCATTTTTATTAAATTAGATTCTGTAGAATAGTGATTATTATCATGTGGTATATATCCCATAGGTTCTGGCATAATGCGTCATTTATATCATATATATACGATATATATATATATAATATATCATATTTGTTCGGCGTACGTGAATTGTACAGTATAATAATTTACTTGAAAAATTAAATTTCTCAAATAATGTATTGCATGGTGTTCTTTATTTCTTTCAATAACAGAATAACATGCTTTGTTAGAGACTACAACGCTTTACATTGTCGTGAAGTATACTGCATAACACTAAATTATATTGCATTACATTACTCAACCTTGCACCACATCACTTTACTCTGCACAACGTTACTCTGCAATGCACTACATCATTCTGCATAGCACTACATCATTCTGTCTTGCACTATATAACTCTATCTTGCTCTCTTTATCATTCAGCCTGGCATTATATTACTCTCCCCCTGCACTATACTCATTTTACGCTGCCCTGTGCTATACTCATATTCATCTGCCTTGCACTATACTCATATTACTCTGCCCTGCACTATAATGTCCTGCGTTACATTACGCGGTATTGCACCACACTGCCTTGCTCTTTACCACGTTACACTAGTACTGTACTACTACTGCACAGTCTTTGCAATACACTCTGCACTACCTCTGCTCTGCACTAACTTCTCTACTGCACTACAGACGCTTTGCTTCATTACTGTCACTGCACTTCCATTGCGTTGTACCACCACTACCCTTCACTACGCCAACACTTCAGTACCCCAGCACTTCACTAGCCCAGCACTTCGCTACCACTGCACTGCGCCCCCACTTCAAATCACTACTACTGCACTAACACTGCACTACACTACCACTGCACTGCACTACCATTGCAGTGCACTACAACTGCATGCACTGCTCTAGCATTGCGAACTCATAGCATTGCACTATCACCAGAACCCCGGTCTATTTTTCATTGCACTACCAATGTCACTGCTTTACCATTGTTACTGTTCTACCACTGTTACATCTCTACCGTGTTACCGCTCTACCCGTCTACTGCTCTACCCTGTTACCGCTCTACCATTGTTACAGATTTACCACTTTTACTGCTCTACCAGCATTACTGCCACACCTTCCTGGCTACTCTACCATTGGTACTGCTCTACCACTTTTGCTGCTCGACAACTGTTGCTGCTGTGCCATTGTTGCCGCTCCACCACTGTTACTACTCTACTACTGATGATGCTCTACCACTGTTGATGCTCAACCACTGTTGATGCTCTTCCACTATTGATGCTCTACCCCTGTTGATGCTGTACCACTGTTGGTGCTCTACCACTGTTGATGCTCTACCACTGTTGATGGTCCACCACTGTTGATCCTCTACCACTTTTGATGCTCTACCAGCGTTGATGCTTTACCTCTGTTGTTGCGCTGCCGTTGTTACTGGTCTTCTTCTGTTACTGCTCTTCCTCTGTTACTGCTCTTCCTCTGTTACTGCTCTACTACTGTTACTCTTTCATCACTGTTCCTGACATGACACTGTACTAACTCTGCTTCTGCACGAAGTCTACCAGTGCGTTCAAACTGTTACTGCACCTACACTGCTACTGCGCTAGCATCGCCTCTGCACTAACACTGCCACCCCACTAGTTCTGCCACAGCACTAACTCTGCCGCTGCATTATCACTGCGCTGTGATTGGACTACATCGCTACTGCAATGCACTACCACTTTAATGCATTGCTACTGCCATTGCACTATCAGTTTACTGTACTGCTGTTGTCACTGCACTATCCCTAATGCTGTACTACCAGTGCACGACGACTGCCACTGCTTAATCATTGGAGTGCTACTGCCACTGTAAGACCACTGCACTTGAGTCTACTACATTGAACACCATTACGGTGCATTACACTTCGTTATATCCAAAAGTGTAGAGTGATACTCAATTTTGTCTTTTAAACATTAGTCAAATGAAATATATAATGCCTAGATTTTCGTATATGATGTACCGGATAGCGTCCATCGTAAGTTTTGTGCATTATAGGGTATTTCATCAATTATGTTCTATGTAACTCATTTATCCATGGGGTACAGGAAAGGCAATAGATTAGATTATTTGGGTTAGTCTATCGTATGCTATGGGGACTGACGTCCCCAAAGAGGGCACTATAGGGCTACATCAGATCTAGCTTAGTCTTCGGGACTTATACCTTTCGTGTCCAATTTGTTTTGTTTTTTTCATTTATAAGCCTGCTTTACTAATTATACTATATCTTTTACTCCACTTATTTTTCAACTTGGTGTTTCTATGCGCAGGGAATATTGTTTGAGAACACACCTTTGCAAAACTCCTGCGTTTTCCCAAGTCCACACTAAGTGGTCCTTTCTTCTCGCTCTCTCAAGGTCTCACTCCGAGTTGCATATGGAGCTTCAAACTAATAAACAATAATAATATCAACTAGCGGGAGAAAATAACTGGAATCTTTATTATTTTTATGCTAGTTGAGTTATAGGTATTATATTGATTTTGTGCCGGGTCAGCTGAGTGGGAAGGCTTAGAGGCAAGAGGCCCGTTGTTCTTACCCTTCCAGCTGTTAAACCGCTACCTCTCTATTAAAAATCAAGGACGTATCGCCAATGAATTAAGGAAGACACGGTGGACAAAGGACGCCTTAAAGACGGAGCGGCCGTCTCGGCCTCAAAATGCTTCCGTTACGCTTATATTTGCGTACGGCCGAGCGTGGAAGTAATGTTCGAAGCTGCTAGCCATCCGTAGATTGAGGCCGAGAACCTACCGGTTGTATTATAGCCGTAATATTTGAGGATGGCCAGCCATGATTTGAGGCCTCATAATCATCGGTGAATCTTGGCCGTGCAATGGACGGACACC